>OX246738.1:61365708-61584118 GCA_945910005.1 Isoperla grammatica
CCGCTGTTAAAGGGGAAAGGGCTGAGATAAGAAAGCATGAAGATCACCTTCGAATGGAGGGCGAGTTTACGGGGCAAAGAAGAGATGAGTTCACCGCTGTTAAAGGGGAAAGGGCTGAGATAAGAAAGCATGAAGATCACCTTCGAATGGAGGCGAGTTTACGGGGCAAAGAAGGGATGAGTTCACTGCTGTTAAAGGGGAAAGGGCTGAGATAAGAAAGCATGCTGATCACCTTCGAATGGAGGGCGAGTTTACGGGGCAAAGAAGGGATGAGTTCACTGCTGTTAAAGGGGAAAGGGCTGAGATAAGAAAGCATGAAGATCACCTTCGAATGGAGGGTGATTTCTTGGGGCAAAGAAGAGATGAGTTCACTGCTGTTAAAGGGGAAAGGGCTGAGATAAGAAAGCATGAAGATCACCTTCGAATGGAGGGCGATTTCTTGGGGCAAAGAAGAGATGAATTCACTGCTGTTAAAGGGGAAAGGGCTGAGATAAGAAAGCATGAAGATCACCTTCGAATGGAGGGTGATTTCTTGGGGCAAAGAAGAGATGAGTTCACTGCTGTTAAAGGGGATAGGGCTGAGATAAGGAAGCATGAAGATCACCTTCGAATGGAGGGTGATTTCTTGGGGCAAAGAAGAGATGAGTTTACTGCTATTAAAGGGGAAAGGGCTGAAATAAGGAGACACGAAGACAACTTGAAAATAGAGCGTGATTTTACAAGCAAAAGACAGGATGAGTTCACAAGTGTCAGTGAAGAAACTGTTCTACTTAGAAAACAAGAAGGTATATTAAAATCGTATACCGACTCGGAAAGACTTGATAAATCAACATATGGGCCTCGAGAAAGAACAAAACCTATCAAACCCTCTGACAACTTGAAGCCAGAAGGAGACTTTGAAAAGCCTGACAAAACAAAGTACGGGCCTGGAGAAAGGCCTATTCCTATCAAGCCTTCTGACAACTTGAAACCAGAAGGAGACTTTGATAGACCTGATAAAACAAAGTACGGGCCTGGAGAAAGGCCTAGTCCTATCAAACCTTCTGATAACTTGAAGCCAGAAGGAGACTTTGATAGACCTGATAAAACAAAGTACGGGCCTGGAGAAAGGCCTAGTCCTATCAAACCTTCTGACAACTTGAAGCCAGAAGGCGACTTTGATATACCTGATAAAACAAAGTACGGGCCTGGAGAAAGGCCTAGTCCTATCAAACCTTCTGACAACTTGAAACCAGAAGGAGACTTTGATAGACCTGACAAAACAAAGTACGGGCCTGGAGAAAGAACAAAACCTTTCAAACCTTCTGACAACTTGAAGCCAGAAGGCGACTTTGAAAGACCTGACAAAACAAAGTACGGGCCTGGAGAAAGAACAAAACCTATCAAACCTTCTGACAACTTAAAGCCAGAAGGAGACTTTGATAGACCTGATAAAACAAAATACGGGCCTGGAGAAAGGCCTACTCCTATCAAACCATCTGACAACTTAAAGCCAGAAGGAGACTTTGAAAGACCTGATAAAACAAAGTACGGGCCTGGAGAAAGGCCTAGTCCTATCAAACCTTCTGACAACTTGAAGCCAGAAGGAGACTTTGATAGACCTGATAAAACAAAGTACGGGCCTGGAGAAAGGCCTAGTCCTATCAAACCTTCTGATAACTTGAAGCCAGAAGGAGACTTTGAAAGACCTGATAAAACAAAGTACGGGCCTGGAGAAAGGCCTAGTCCTATCAAACCTTCTGACAACTTGAAGCCAGAAGGAGACTTTGATAGACCTGATAAAACAAAGTACGGGCCTGGAGAAAGGCCTAGTCCTATCAAACCTTCTGACAACTTGAAGCCAGAAGGCGACTTTGATAGACCTGATAAAACAAAGTACGGGCCTGGAGAAAGGCCTAGTCCTATCAAACCTTCTGACAACTTGAAGCCAGAAGGAGACTTTGAAAGACCTGACAAAACAAAGTACGGGCCTGGAGAAAGAACAAAACCTATCAAACCTTCTGACAACTTAAAGCCAGAAGGAGACTTTGATAGACCTGATAAAACAAAATACGGGCCTGGAGAAAGGCCTACTCCTATCAAACCATCTGACAACTTAAAGCCAGAAGGAGACTTTGAAAGACCTGATAAAACAAAGTACGGGCCTGGAGAAAGGCCTAGTCCTATCAAACCTTCTGATAACTTGAAGCCAGAAGGAGACTTTGAAAGACCTGAGAAATCTAAATACAGTCCCGGGTATCGCCCAGATGCTAACAAACCTAAAGATAATCTTAGACCAGAAGGCGATTTTACTGGACGCAGAAATGATGAGTTTACTGGGACCAAGGGAGATCGTATGCCAGTTAAAAAGCCGGAAGATAATCTTAAACCTGAAGGTGAATTTACTGGTCAGAGAAGAAATGAGTACACAGTCACTCGAGGGGAGAGGGCAGAAGTCAAACGGCATGAAGACCACCTAATAACTGAAGGAGCTTTCACAGGTAATAGCAATTATATTTACTTTACAGTAAAATGTCGATAAAATTCGACGATAGGAAGTTCAAAAGTCAAAACACAATAAGAATATAAGATGCTGTGTTCAGTCGTCAAACGCAACCAGGAATGTATCAATGGCACGCGACCATCATTTAACAATGTTTAACACGCATTCTTGTTCTTGTGGGCAATGCCACTGGGTAATGCCATCAGAGTCGTTGAATGAATTAGTATTATAACAATATGAATCATAAGGGGTGTAACTTTCATTATTTACTTAGGTGTTTACAAAACTAGCTACAAATATTATTTCCGACAATGTTGTTGTTTCTCATAGAGTGCAGAAGTTTTGACATAGCTTGAAGCTCCACCCCCTAGTTACGTGACCACCGCCCAGCATAACCAATATTACTGATTATAAATAATACTAGGAAAACGCTCTGTGTGACGCGTTGATAAGCGAGTTTGCGATTATTTTGTTCAATATTTGAATTATTTTTTTTATTTCAAACATACCCCAATGTAATATGATTTTAGCTGTCGAGTACTTCGTTAAAACACAATAAATAAATATAAACAGCAATTAACACAATATAACATTGCGCATTGCTAACATTTTTCTAATTACCATAGTTATTATACTTCCCGACATTGTTGAATGCTGTGCAGTGTGCGTGTTGAGATTTCTCGTTGTCATTTTCGTCTAGTGCTTTCTACGCGGTCCGCCACCGTTACTAACACTTATTGACAGCAATAGAAAATATGTAATTTCTCTCTCTAATACGTATCAGATCGCGTTTAAGTAGTACATTCGTGTAGTACAAACTTTTCGATAATATAGCCACCTCACATTTGGTCGTTATTGAGTTTCCGAAAAATATTTTCGAGTAAATTTTGTGTAACTTTGCCAATACTTAACATATCGCCATAAAATGAACATATTCGTGACCGGAAGAATTTTGTTAAAATATGGCCATCTCACATTTTGCCGACATTTTTTTTTGCAGTAACTATGGTGTTACATTTTAACTTTTCAAACGATTTTGTCACAAAACTACACACCTTCAATCCACATCGAGGCTTGTGGATGGTCCAAATTTCAACTTGATCAGACTTTCCGTTCGACCGCTATCGCGATACACAATATTTAAAAGAAAAAAAACAGTCCTGAATGCCATACAAGTCTAATGGAGACGCTTGCTTAATCATTCTTTTTAATTCTCCTCTGAAACATTCTTTGACGGTTGACTACGAAGAAGTCACGTTAGCTTGAACCATATTAATGACAGCATTTTTCTATCTTATCTACTTCATGCACATGCATGCACACTACAATAACAGGCGCGAACTGATGATGTACATTGAGCCGGGTAAAACTACCAGTCAGGTCAATACTTGATTTCGGTGTGAGTGTGTGGGGGGGGGGGGGGGGGAGGCACAGGTCCAAGGGCGAAAGCATTATCCCCGGAAAACGTTTAATCAAAAGCGAGTTTTTTCTTATGTCAATCTTAAACATTTTGAAAACACGTACACACGTACACACGTTTTAGAATCATACAATCGCTTAAAAAATTGCTTGTCATAGTCTATTATAGGTTTCATTTCTTAATAAGGTGATGCTACTGGGCAGCCACATAATAGATGAAATCATGTGACAATAATAGTTTCGTTCCTCCTCTCCTCTCACACTCGCTTTATGGACTATGGAGGGTTTGAGCACCACAATCATGGACACGTGCTTTCTCTACCGAATCAGCTAGGAAGTGCATGTAGGATATAGAATAAGAGAAAATAGCCGCTTATTGAAGCATACAGTCAGTATATGCAGTCTTTTACGCCAGAGCCGATATAGCAAACGATTTGTAATTGTGTAGCAGGCTATTTTGATATAAATTTACCAACCCATATTAATTTTTCCCAGTATACTACCTACTGTAAGTGGTCCAGTCCGCCCCCGATTAAATGTACATCACATTATTATTTCGTTCGACTAGGTGAAACGACTACTTCGTCCCAATTTACTGGCGAAACGGCGGAGAGGCCCCTGATGATTCGACGCAACACGTGGACCAAGCTAGAGGGCGAGAGACATTCCGAGACTACGAGTCGCTCCGAGTACAAAGAGTTTGTCAATGTCGAACGCACGGAGCAAGTAATGCGCCGAGCTGACAATCTCACTGTGGGCGGCGATTTTCAGGTATTGCACACTATCATTTACACATACCGGTACGTGACACAGTACGAGATGCTGGTCTTGTTGTTTTATTTATTCAAACAAGTTTGAAACGAATTGTCGAGGTGAAGAGATAGTTGAAAATTAAAACCACGCGAGATAACCTTTTATTTTATATAAGACAGCCATTGTTCAAGTTTCTACATGAAGATGATTATTTTTCAAAATACCCTTTGATGCCAGATATTATACACATTTGGATACATATTTTGGATTTGTTATATGCGCAGACAAAATAGTGGTCGAAACATATCACACTGATGCTGGCTTCACACTTATTCTAGTGACATCCAGGGGATTTTGCGCAAAGAAATGTGGCGAGTTTCTTCCCTCCAACCATATTATTTGATGAATAAAATCACAGGAATCAATAATTTTTCCTTAATCACTACCTAAATCAATTATCGTTCTGAATTGTTTCAACGCGTATGTGTGCATCCTTAGAACTAACAAAATATCACACAAGTAAATAATTCCTTTGAACTGAATATGATAATTTGCACGTATTTTGTGGAGAGCCACCATACTTACAAACATACGCCTCTCGACTTTGTAATTATGCTAATATTCTTGTGTTAACTGGAAGAGAACTCAGTTTTATAATTATTATACTGTTCAGGATAAATGTACAATAAACACTTCCTTAATATTAGTTCAAGCGTATTTCAATACATTACACATTTAAATTATAATATGTTATTTCTCCCAGGGTACCTCAAGGCAAAAGGATGACTTCAAGCCTGTAACGACGCAGAGAGTAGTGGCAACGAAACAGCCCGACAATCTACATCTACCGGAGGGTGACTTTACAGATAGCCGACAGGCACGCAAAGATTATCCAACTCATCAAACGGTTCGTACAGAGCAAATCCAGCGTCATCAAGACAATCTAACCAACGTAGGGGAATTTCACGGAGTCACAAGCTCTAAAACCGACTTCCAAGGACATCAAGTAACTACTAGAGTTAAGGAAACTCGCCACCATGACAATTTGATGACCGAAGGAAAAATGGTATTTGAGTCTTCGACGCAGCGAGAATACACTGACAAATCAGTAAAAAGCGAACAACAAGAACGACGTCGTACATGGACAAAATTAGATGGGGAGAAACACCTTGAGAAAACGACAGCCGAAGAATACCGAAAGGTGCAGAACAAACAAATAGATAACAAACGTCCCGAGGTAAAAAAACCAAAAGATAACTTGAAGCCTGAGGGTGACTTCGAAAGGCCAGAATCCTCGAAGTATAGACCTGGTGAGCGTCCAGAGGCAAAGAAGCCCAAAGACAATTTGAAGCCGGAAGGTGAATTTGAAAGGCCACAGAAACCTAAAGAATTAAGCCCAGGAGACCGTGCGCCAGTGAAGAAGCCCAAGGACAATTTGAAGCCGGAAGGTGAATTTGAAAGGCCTGAGAAACCGAAAGATTTCAGCCCAGGAGAACGTGCACCAGTAAAGAGACCAAAGGACAACTTACGACCCGAGGGAGAATTTGATAGGCCAGAACATGATCAATACACTCCTGGCAAACGTCCTGAGGCGACAAAACCAATAGATAACTTGAAACCGGAGGGTGACTTCGAAAGGCCAGAATCCACGAAGTATAGACCTGGTGAGCGTCCAGAGGCAAAGAAGCCCAAAGACAATTTAAAGCCGGAAGGTGAATTTGAAAGGCCGGAGAAACCAAAAGATTTCAGCCCGGGTGATCGTGCGCCAGTGAAGAAGCCAAAGGACAACTTGAGACCGGAGGGAGAATTTGAAAGGCCGGAGAAACCTAAAGACTTCAGCCCGGGAGACCGTGCTCCAGTTAAGAAGCCAAAGGACAACTTACGACCAGAGGGAGAATTTGATAGGCCAGAACATGATCAGTACACCCCTGGAAAACGTCCTGAGGCGACCAAACCAAAGAACAACTTAAAACCAGAGGGTGACTTCGAACGGCCCGAATCTACGAAGTATAGACCTGGTGAGCGTCCAGAGGCGAAGAAACCGAAGGACAATTTGAAGCCGGAAGGTGAATTCGAAAGGCCTGAGAAGCCAAAAACATTCAGCCCGGGAGATCGTGCGCCAGTGAAGAAGCCAAAGGACAACTTACGACCAGAGGGAGAATTTGATAGGCCAGAACATGATCAGTACACCCCTGGCAAACGTCCTGAGCCGACAAAACCAAAGGACAACTTAAAGCCGGAGGGTGAATTCGACAGGCCAGAATCCTCTAAATACAGACCTGCCGAGCGTCCAGAGGCCAAGAGACCAAAGGACAATTTGAAGCCGGAAGGTGAATTTGAAAGGCCTGAGAAACCTAAAGATTTCAGCCCGGGAGATCGTGCTCCAGTAAAGAGACCAAAGGACAACTTACGACCCGAGGGAGAATTTGATAGGCCAGAACATGATCAGTACACCCCTGGCAAACGTCCTGAGCCGACAAAACCAATCGATAACTTGAAACCGGAGGGTGACTTCGAAAGGCCAGAATCCACGAAGTATAGACCTGGTGAGCGTCCAGAGGCCAAAAGACCAAAGGACAACTTGAGACCAGAGGGAGAATTTGATAGACCTGAGAACCCCCCGAATTTCCGGCCAGGAGAACGTGCGCCAGTAAAGAAGCCAAAGGACAACTTGAGGCCGGAGGGAGACTTCGCGAGGCCGGAAAAGCCGACCGAAATAAGACCAGGCGACCGTGCGGAAGTAAAAAAACCAAGAGATAACTTAAGACCTGAAGGCGAATTTGATAGACCCGAACCCATATATTATACTCCTGGTAAAAGGCCTGAGGCGAAAAAGCCTAAAGATAACTTAAAGCCAGAAGGTGAATTCGATCGGCCTTTGGAACCCGCACAATATAGACCAGGAGAAAGAGCAGAGGTGAAGAAACCGAAAGACAATCTACGCCCAGAAGGTGACTTCGAGGGATCACCAAGATCTCGGGATGACTTTAAGCCAACTCGTGGTGAGCGAGCGGACATAACAAAACATGAAGATAATCTCCGAATGGAAGGAGAATGGGAAGTGCATCGCTCCAGAGACGATTATACAAGTGTTATGAGCGAGAGAGTGGAAATAAGGAGACATGAAGACAATTTACGCGTTGAAGGCGACTTTGTCGACATGAGGTCTAAGGAAGACTTCCAAGTTGTAAGAGGTGAAAGAGCCGACGTAAAACGACCTAAAGATAACTTGAAACCCGAAGGTGATTTTGAGAGACCAGAACAAACAAAGTATAGTCCCGGAAAGCGTCCAGAGCAAACAAAACCAATGGATAACTTACGACCTGAGGGAGAGTTCGAGAGACCAGAATCCTCGAAGTATAGACCTGGTGAGCGTCCAGAGGCAAAGAAACCAAAGGACAATTTGAAGCCGGAAGGTGAATTTGAAAGGCCTGAGAAACCTAAAGATTTCAGCCCGGGAGATCGAGCTCCAGTAAAGAAGCCAAAAGACAACTTGAGACCAGAGGGAGAATTTGATAGGCCAGAACTTGATCAGTACACACCTGGCAAACGTCCTGAGCCGACAAAACCAAAAGATAACTTGAAGCCGGAGGGTGACTTCGAAAGGCCAGAATCCTCGAAGTATAGACCTGGTGAGCGTCCAGAGGCAAAGAAGCCCAAAGACAATTTGAAGCCGGAAGGTGAATTTGAAAGGCCACAGAAACCTAAAGAATTTAGCCCAGGAGAACGTGCGCCAGTGAAAAAGCCCAAGGACAATTTGAAGCCGGAAGGTGAATTTGAAAGGCCTGAGAAACCGAAAGATTTCAGCCCAGGAGAACGTGCACCAGTAAAGAGACCAAAGGACAACTTACGACCCGAGGGAGAATTTGATAGGCCAGAACATGATCAATACACTCCTGGCAAACGTCCTGAGGCGACAAAACCAATAGATAACTTGAAACCGGAGGGTGACTTCGAAAGGCCAGAATCCACGAAGTATAGACCTGGTGAGCGTCCAGAGGCAAAGAAGCCCAAAGACAATTTAAAGCCGGAAGGTGAATTTGAAAGGCCGGAGAAACCAAAAGATTTCAGCCCGGGTGATCGTGCGCCAGTGAAGAAGCCAAAGGACAACTTGAGACCGGAGGGAGAATTTGAAAGGCCAGAGAAACCTAAAGACTTCAGCCCGGGAGACCGTGCTCCAGTTAAGAAGCCAAAGGACAACTTACGACCAGAGGGAGAATTTGATAGGCCAGAACATGATCTGTACACCCCTGGAAAACGTCCTGAGGCGACCAAACCAAAGGACAACTTAAAACCAGAGGGTGACTTCGAACGGCCCGAATCTACGAAGTATAGACCTGGTGAGCGTCCAGAGGCGAAGAAACCGAAGGACAATTTGAAGCCGGAAGGTGAATTCGAAAGGCCTGAGAAGCCAAAAACATTCAGCCCGGGAGATCGTGCGCCAGTGAAGAAGCCAAAGGACAACTTACGACCAGAGGGAGAATTTGATAGGCCAGAACATGATCAGTACACCCCTGGCAAACGTCCTGAGCCGACAAAACCAAAGGACAACTTAAAGCCGGAGGGTGACTTCGACAGGCCAGAATCCTCTAAATACAGACCTGCCGAGCGTCCAGAGGCCAAGAGACCAAAGGACAATTTGAAGCCGGAAGGTGAATTTGAAAGGCCTGAGAAACCTAAAGATCTCAGCCCGGGAGATCGTGCTCCAGTAAAGAGACCAAAGGACAACTTACGACCCGAGGGAGAATTTGATAGGCCAGAACATGATCAATACACTCCTGGCAAACGTCCTGAGGCGACAAAACCAATCGATAACTTGAAACCGGAGGGTGACTTCGAAAGGCCAGAATCCACGAAGTATAGACCTGGTGAGCGTCCAGAGGCCAAAAGACCAAAGGACAACTTGAGACCAGAGGGAGAATTTGATAGACCTGAGAAACCCACTGATTTCCGGCCAGGAGAACGTGCGCCAGTAAAGAAGCCAAAGGACAACTTGAGGCCGGAGGGAGACTTCGCGAGGCCGGAAAAGCCGACCGAAATAAGACCAGGCGACCGTGCGGAAGTAAAAAAACCAAGAGATAACTTAAGACCTGAAGGCGAATTTGATAGACCCGAACCCATATATTATACTCCTGGTAAAAGGCCTGAGGCGAAAAAGCCTAAAGATAACTTAAAGCCAGAAGGTGAATTCGATCGGCCTTTGGAACCCGCACAATATAGACCAGGAGAAAGAGCAGAGGTGAAGAAACCGAAAGACAATCTACGCCCAGAAGGTGACTTCGAGGGATCACCAAGATCTCGGGATGACTTTAAGCCAACTCGTGGTGAGCGAGCGGACATAACAAAACATGAAGATAATCTCCGAATGGAAGGAGAATGGGAAGTGCATCGCTCCAGAGACGATTATACAAGTGTTATGAGCGAGAGAGTGGAAATAAGGAGACATGAAGACAATTTACGCGTTGAAGGCGACTTTGTCGACATGAGGTCTAAGGAAGACTTCCAAGTTGTCAGAGGTGAAAGAGCCGACGTAAAAAGACCTAAAGATAACTTGAGACCCGAAGGTGATTTTGAGAGACCAGAACAAACAAAGTATAGTCCCGGAAAGCGTCCAGAGCAAACAAAACCAAAGGATAACTTACGACCTGAGGGAGAGTTCGAGAGACCAGAATCCTCGAAGTATAGACCTGGTGAGCGTCCAGAGGCAAAGAAACCAAAGGACAATTTGAAGCCGGAAGGTGAATTTGAAAGGCCTGAGAAACCTAAAGATTTCAGCCCGGGAGATCGAGCTCCAGTAAAGAAGCCAAAAGACAACTTGAGACCAGAGGGAGAATTTGATAGGCCAGAACTTGATCAGTACACACCTGGCAAACGTCCTGAGCCAACAAAACCAAAAGATAACTTGAAGCCGGAGGGTGACTTCGAAAGGCCAGAATCCTCGAAGTATAGACCTGGTGAGCGTCCAGAGGCAAAGAAGCCAAAAGACAATTTGAAGCCGGAAGGTGAATTTGAAAGGCCACAGAAACCTAAAGAATTTAGCCCAGGAGACCGTGCGCCAGTGAAGAAGCCCAAGGACAATTTGAAGCCGGAAGGTGAATTTGAAAGGCCTGAGAAACCGAAAGATTTCAGCCCAGGAGAACGTGCACCAGTAAAGAGACCAAAGGACAACTTACGACCCGAGGGAGAATTTGATAGGCCAGAACATGATCAATACACTCCTGGTAAACGTCCTGAGGCGACAAAACCAATAGATAACTTGAAACCGGAGGGTGACTTCGAAAGGCCAGAATCCACGAAGTATAGACCTGGTGAGCGTCCAGAGGCAAAGAAGCCCAAAGACAATTTAAAGCCGGAAGGTGAATTTGAAAGGCCGGAGAAACCAAAAGATTTCAGCCCGGGTGATCGTGCGCCAGTGAAGAAGCCAAAGGACAACTTGAGACCGGAGGGAGAATTTGAAAGGCCGGAGAAACCTAAAGACTTCAGCCCGGGAGACCGTGCTCCAGTTAAGAAGCCAAAGGACAACTTACGACCAGAGGGAGAATTTGATAGGCCAGAACATGATCAATACACCCCTGGAAAACGTCCTGAGGCGACCAAACCAAAGGACAACTTGAAACCAGAGGGCGACTTCGAAAGGCCAGAATCCACGAAGTATAGACCTGGTGAGCGTCCAGAGGCAAGGAAGCCCAAAGACAATTTGAAGCCGGAAGGTGAATTTGAAAGGCCGGAGAAACCAAAAGATTTCAGCCCGGGTGATCGTGCGCCAGTGAAGAAGCCAAAGGACAACTTGAGACCGGAGGGAGAATTTGAAAGGCCAGAGAAACCTAAAGACTTCAGCCCGGGAGACCGTGCTCCAGTTAAGAAGCCAAAGGATAACTTACGACCAGAGGGAGAATTTGATAGGCCAGAACATGATCAGTACACCCCTGGAAAACGTCCTGAGGCGACCAAACCAAAGGACAACTTAAAACCAGAGGGTGACTTCGAACGGCCCGAATCTACGAAGTATAGACCTGGTGAGCGTCCAGAGGCGAAGAAACCGAAGGACAATTTGAAGCCGGAAGGTGAATTCGAAAGGCCTGAGAAGCCAAAAACATTCAGCCCGGGAGATCGTGCGCCAGTGAAGAAGCCAAAGGACAACTTACGACCAGAGGGAGAATTTGATAGGCCAGAACATGATCAGTACACCCCTGGCAAACGTCCTGAGCCGACAAAACCAAAGGACAACTTAAAGCCGGAGGGTGACTTCGACAGGCCAGAATCCTCTAAATACAGACCTGCCGAGCGTCCAGAGGCCAAGAGACCAAAGGACAATTTGAAGCCGGAAGGTGAATTTGAAAGGCCTGAGAAACCTAAAGATTTCAGCCCGGGAGATCGTGCTCCAGTAAAGAGACCAAAGGACAACTTACGACCCGAGGGAGAATTTGATAGGCCAGAACATGACCAATACACTCCTGGCAAACGTCCTGAGGCGACAAAACCAATCGATAACTTGAAACCGGAGGGTGACTTCGAAAGGCCAGAATCCACGAAGTATAGACCTGGTGAGCGTCCAGAGGCCAAAAGACCAAAGGACAACTTGAGACCAGAGGGAGAATTTGATAGACCTGAGAAACCCACTGACTTCCGGCCAGGAGAACGTGCGCCAGTAAAGAAGCCAAAGGACAACTTGAGGCCGGAGGGAGACTTCGCGAGGCCGGAAAAGCCGACCGACATAAGACCAGGCGACCGTGCGGAAGTAAAAAAACCAAGAGATAACTTAAGACCTGAAGGCGAATTTGATAGACCCGAACCCATATATTATACTCCTGGTAAAAGGCCTGAGGCGAAAAAGCCTAAAGATAACTTAAAGCCAGAAGGTGAATTCGATCGGCCTTTGGAACCCGCACAATATAGACCAGGAGAAAGAGCAGAGGTGAAGAAACCGAAAGACAATCTACGCCCAGAAGGTGACTTCGAGGGATCACCAAGATCTCGGGATGACTTTAAGCCAACTCGTGGTGAGCGAGCGGACATAACAAAACATGAAGATAATCTCCGAATGGAAGGAGAATGGGAAGTGCATCGCTCCAGAGACGATTATACAAGTGTTATGAGCGAGAGAGTGGAAATAAGGAGACATGAAGACAATTTACGCGTTGAAGGCGACTTTGTCGACATGAGGTCTAAGGAAGACTTCCAAGTTGTCAGAGGTGAAAGAGCCGACGTAAAAAGACCTAAAGATAACTTGAGACCCGAAGGTGATTTTGAGAGACCAGAACAAACAAAGTATAGTCCCGGAAAGCGTCCAGAGCAAACAAAACCAAAAGATAACTTACGACCTGAGGGAGAGTTCGAGAGACCAGAATCCTCGAAGTATAGACCTGGTGAGCGTCCAGAGGCAAAGAAACCAAAGGACAATTTGAAGCCGGAAGGTGAATTTGAAAGGCCTGAGAAACCTAAAGATTTCAGCCCGGGAGATCGAGCTCCAGTAAAGAAGCCAAAAGACAACTTGAGACCAGAGGGAGAATTTGATAGGCCAGAACTTGATCAGTACACACCTGGCAAACGTCCTGAGCCAACAAAACCAAAAGATAACTTGAAGCCGGAGGGTGACTTCGAAAGGCCAGAATCCTCGAAGTATAGACCTGGTGAGCGTCCAGAGGCAAAGAAGCCCAAAGACAATTTGAAGCCGGAAGGTGAATTTGAAAGGCCACAGAAACCTAAAGAATTTAGCCCAGGAGACCGCGCGCCAGTGAAGAAGCCCAAGGACAATTTGAAGCCGGAAGGTGAATTTGAAAGGCCTGAGAAACCGAAAGATTTCAGCCCAGGAGAACGTGCACCAGTAAAGAGACCAAAGGACAACTTACGACCCGAGGGAGAATTTGATAGGCCAGAACATGATCAATACACTCCTGGTAAACGTCCTGAGGCGACAAAACCAATAGATAACTTGAAACCGGAGGGTGACTTCGAAAGGCCAGAATCCACGAAGTATAGACCTGGTGAGCGTCCAGAGGCAAAGAAGCCCAAAGACAATTTAAAGCCGGAAGGTGAATTTGAAAGGCCGGAGAAACCAAAAGATTTCAGCCCGGGTGATCGTGCGCCAGTGAAGAAGCCAAAGGACAACTTGAGACCGGAGGGAGAATTTGAAAGGCCGGAGAAACCTAAAGACTTCAGCCCGGGAGACCGTGCTCCAGTTAAGAAGCCAAAGGACAACTTACGACCAGAGGGAGAATTTGATAGGCCAGAACATGATCAATACACCCCTGGAAAACGTCCTGAGGCGACCAAACCAAAGGACAACTTGAAACCAGAGGGCGACTTCGAAAGGCCAGAATCCACGAAGTATAGACCTGGTGAGCGTCCAGAGGCAAGGAAGCCCAAAGACAATTTGAAGCCGGAAGGTGAATTTGAAAGGCCGGAGAAACCAAAAGATTTCAGCCCGGGTGATCGTGCGCCAGTGAAGAAGCCAAAGGACAACTTGAGACCGGAGGGAGAATTTGAAAGGCCAGAGAAACCTAAAGACTTCAGCCCGGGAGACCGTGCTCCAGTTAAGAAGCCAAAGGACAACTTACGACCAGAGGGAGAATTTGATAGGCCAGAACATGATCAGTACACCCCTGGAAAACGTCCTGAGGCGACCAAACCAAAGGACAACTTAAAACCAGAGGGTGACTTCGAACGGCCCGAATCTACGAAGTATAGACCTGGTGAGCGTCCAGAGGCGAAGAAACCGAAGGACAATTTGAAGCCGGAAGGTGAATTCGAAAGGCCTGAGAAGCCAAAAACATTCAGCCCGGGAGATCGTGCGCCAGTGAAGAAGCCAAAGGACAACTTACGACCAGAGGGAGAATTTGATAGGCCAGAACATGATCAGTACACCCCTGGCAAACGTCCTGAGCCGACAAAACCAAAGGACAACTTAAAGCCGGAGGGTGACTTCGACAGGCCAGAATCCTCTAAATACAGACCTGCCGAGCGTCCAGAGGCCAAGAGACCAAAGGACAATTTGAAGCCGGAAGGTGAATTTGAAAGGCCTGAGAAACCTAAAGATTTCAGCCCGGGAGATCGTGCTCCAGTAAAGAGACCAAAGGACAACTTACGACCCGAGGGAGAATTTGATAGGCCAGAACATGACCAATACACTCCTGGCAAACGTCCTGAGGCGACAAAACCAATCGATAACTTGAAACCGGAGGGTGACTTCGAAAGGCCAGAATCCACGAAGTATAGACCTGGTGAGCGTCCAGAGGCCAAAAGACCAAAGGACAACTTGAGACCAGAGGGAGAATTTGATAGACCTGAGAAACCCACTGATTTCCGGCCAGGAGAACGTGCGCCAGTAAAGAAGCCAAAGGACAACTTGAGGCCGGAGGGAGACTTCGCGAGGCCGGAAAAGCCGACCGAAATAAGACTAGGCGACCGTGCGGAAGTAAAAAAACCAAGAGATAACTTAAGACCTGAAGGCGAATTTGATAGACCCGAACCCATATATTATACTCCTGGTAAAAGGCCTGAGGCGAAAAAGCCTAAAGATAACTTAAAGCCAGAAGGTGAATTCGATCGGCCTTTGGAACCCGCACAATATAGACCAGGAGAAAGAGCAGAGGTGAAGAAACCGAAAGACAATCTACGCCCAGAAGGTGACTTCGAGGGATCACCAAGATCTCGGGATGACTTTAAGCCAACTCGTGGTGAGCGAGCGGACATAACAAAACATGAAGATAATCTCCGAATGGAAGGAGAATGGGAAGTGCATCGCTCCAGAGACGATTATACAAGTGTTATGAGCGAGAGAGTGGAAATAAGGAGACATGAAGACAATTTACGCGTTGAAGGCGACTTTGTCGACATGAGGTCTAAGGAAGACTTCCAAGTTGTCAGAGGTGAAAGAGCCGACGTAAAAAGACCTAAAGATAACTTGAGACCCGAAGGTGATTTTCAGAGACCAGAACAAACAAAGTATAGTCCCGGAAAGCGTCCAGAGCAAACAAAACCAAAGGATAACTTACGACCTGAGGGAGAGTTCGAGAGACCAGAATCCTCGAAGTATAGACCTGGTGAGCGTCCAGAGGCAAAGAAACCAAAGGACAATTTGAAGCCGGAAGGTGAATTTGAAAGGCCTGAGAAACCTAAAGATTTCAGCCCGGGAGATCGAGCTCCAGTAAAGAAGCCAAAAGACAACTTGAGACCAGAGGGAGAATTTGATAGGCCAGAACTTGATCAGTACACACCTGGCAAACGTCCTGAGCCGACAAAACCAAAAGATAACTTGAAGCCGGAGGGTGACTTCGAAAGGCCAGAATCCTCGAAGTATAGACCTGGTGAGCGTCCAGAGGCAAAGAAGCCCAAAGACAATTTGAAGCCGGAAGGTGAATTTGAAAGGCCACAGAAACCTAAAGAATTTAGCCCAGGAGACCGCGCGCCAGTGAAGAAGCCCAAGGACAATTTGAAGCCGGAAGGTGAATTTGAAAGGCCTGAGAAACCGAAAGATTTCAGCCCAGGAGAACGTGCACCAGTAAAGAGACCAAAGGACAACTTACGACCCGAGGGAGAATTTGATAGGCCAGAACATGGTCAATACACTCCTGGTAAACGTCCTGAGGCGACAAAACCAATAGATAACTTGAAACCGGAGGGTGACTTCGAAAGGCCAGAATCCACGAAGTATAGACCTGGTGAGCGTCCAGAGGCAAAGAAGCCCAAAGACAATTTAAAGCCGGAAGGTGAATTTGAAAGGCCGGAGAAACCAAAAGATTTCAGCCCGGGTGATCGTGCGCCAGTGAAGAAGCCAAAGGACAACTTGAGACCGGAGGGAGAATTTGAAAGGCCGGAGAAACCTAAAGACTTCAGCCCGGGAGACCGTGCTCCAGTTAAGAAGCCAAAGGACAACTTACGACCAGAGGGAGAATTTGATAGGCCAGAACATAATCAATACACCCCTGGAAAACGTCCTGAGGCGACCAAACCAAAGGACAACTTGAAACCAGAGGGCGACTTCGAAAGGCCAGAATCCACGAAGTATAGACCTGGTGAGCGTCCAGAGGCAAGGAAGCCCAAAGACAATTTGAAGCCGGAAGGTGAATTTGAAAGGCCGGAGAAACCAAAAGATTTCAGCCCGGGTGATCGTGCGCCAGTGAAGAAGCCAAAGGACAACTTGAGACCGGAGGGAGAATTTGAAAGGCCAGAGAAACCTAAAGACTTCAGCCCGGGAGACCGTGCTCCAGTTAAGAAGCCAAAGGACAACTTACGACCAGAGGGAGAATTTGATAGGCCAGAACATGATCAGTACACCCCTGGAAAACGTCCTGAGGCGACCAAACCAAAGGACAACTTAAAACCAGAGGGTGACTTCGAACGGCCCGAATCTACGAAGTATAGACCTGGTGAGCGTCCAGAGGCGAAGAAACCGAAGGACAATTTGAAGCCGGAAGGTGAATTCGAAAGGCCTGAGAAGCCAAAAACATTCAGCCCAGGAGATCGTGCGCCAGTGAAGAAGCCAAAGGACAACTTACGACCAGAGGGAGAATTTGATAGGCCAGAACATGATCAGTACACCCCTGGCAAACGTCCTGAGCCGACAAAACCAAAGGACAACTTAAAGCCGGAGGGTGACTTCGACAGGCCAGAATCCTCTAAATACAGACCTGCCGAGCGTCCAGAGGCCAAGAGACCAAAGGACAATTTGAAGCCGGAAGGTGAATTTGAAAGGCCTGAGAAACCTAAAGATTTCAGCCCGGGAGATCGTGCTCCAGTAAAGAGGCCAAAGGACAACTTACGACCCGAGGGAGAATTTGATAGGCCAGAACATGACCAATACACTCCTGGCAAACGTCCTGAGGCGACAAAACCAATCGATAACTTGAAACCGGAGGGTGACTTCGAAAGGCCAGAATCCACGAAGTATAGACCTGGTGAGCGTCCAGAGGCCAAAAGACCAAAGGACAACTTGAGACCAGAGGGAGAATTTGATAGACCTGAGAAACCCACTGATTTCCGGCCAGGAGAACGTGCGCCAGTAAAGAAGCCAAAGGACAACTTGAGGCCGGAGGGAGACTTCGCGAGGCCGGAAATGCCGACCGAAATAAGACCAGGCGACCGTGCGGAAGTAAAAAAACCAAGAGATAACTTAAGACCTGAAGGCGAATTTGATAGACCCGAACCCATATATTATACTCCTGGTAAAAGGCCTGAGGCGAAAAAGCCTAAAGATAACTTAAAGCCAGAAGGTGAATTCGATCGGCCTTTGGAACCCGCACAATATAGACCAGGAGAAAGAGCAGAGGTGAAGAAACCGAAAGACAATCTACGCCCAGAAGGTGACTTCGAGGGATCACCAAGATCTCGGGATGACTTTAAGCCAACTCGTGGTGAGCGAGCGGACATAACAAAACATGAAGATAATCTCCGAATGGAAGGAGAATGGGAAGTGCATCGCTCCAGAGACGATTATACAAGTGTTATGAGCGAGAGAGTGGAAATAAGGAGACATGAAGACAATTTACGCGTTGAAGGCGACTTTGTCGACATGAGGTCTAAGGAAGACTTCCAAGTTGTCAGAGGTGAAAGAGCCGACGTAAAAAGACCTAAAGATAACTTGAGACCCGAAGGTGATTTTGAGAGACCAGAACAAACAAAGTATAGTCCCGGAAAGCGTCCAGAGCAAACAAAACCAAAGGATAACTTACGACCTGAGGGAGAGTTCGAGAGACCAGAATCCTCGAAGTATAGACCTGGTGAGCGTCCAGAGGCAAAGAAACCAAAGGACAATTTGAAGCCGGAAGGTGAATTTGAAAGGCCTGAGAAACCTAAAGATATCAGCCCGGGAGATCGAGCTCCAGTAAAGAAGCCAAAAGACAACTTGAGACCAGAGGGAGAATTTGATAGGCCAGAACTTGATCAGTACACACCTGGCAAACGTCCTGAGCCGACAAAACCAAAAGATAACTTGAAGCCGGAGGGTGACTTCGAAAGGCCAGAATCCTCGAAGTATAGACCTGGTGAGCGTCCAGAGGCAAAGAAGCCCAAAGACAATTTGAAGCCGGAAGGTGAATTTGAAAGGCCACAGAAACCTAAAGAATTTAGCCCAGGAGACCGCGCGCCAGTGAAGAAGCCAAAGGACAACTTGAGACCGGAGGGAGAATTTGAAAGGCCGGAGAAACCTAAAGACTTCAGCCCGGGAGACCGTGCTCCAGTTAAGAAGCCAAAGGACAACTTACGACCAGAGGGAGAATTTGATAGGCCAGAACATGATCAATACACCCCTGGAAAACGTCCTGAGGCGACCAAACCAAAGGACAACTTGAAACCAGAGGGCGACTTCGAAAGGCCAGAATCCACGAAGTATAGACCTGGTGAGCGTCCAGAGGCAAGGAAGCCCAAAGACAATTTGAAGCCGGAAGGTGACTTTGAACGGCCTTTAGAACCTGCAAAATATAGACCGGGAGAAAGAGCAGAGGTGAAGAAACCAAAGGACAATCTACGCCCAGAAGGTGACTTCGAGGGTTCACCTAGATCAAAGGATGACTTCAAGCCAACTCGTGGCGATCGAGCGGTTATAACAAAACATGAAGATAATCTACGAATTGAGGGAGATTGGGAAGTGCATCGCTCCAGAGACGATTATACAAGTGTTATGAGCGAGAGAGTGGAAATAAGGAGACATGAAGACAATTTACGCGTTGAAGGCGACTTTGTCGACATGAGGTCTAAGGAAGACTACCAAGTCGTAAGAGGTGAAAGAGCAGAGGTTAAACGACCTAAAGATAATCTAAGACCTGAAGGTGATTTTGAGAGACCTGAGCCCTCCAAGTATAGACCCGGTGAACGTCCTGAGCAAACTATACCAAAAGATAACTTGAAGCCTGAGGGTGACTTTGAAAGACCGAGTTCTACCAAGTATATACTTGGTGAGCGGCCAGAGGCCAAGAGACCAAAGGACAACTTAAAACCAGAAGGCGAATTTGAACGCCCGTCGAAACCCGCACAATATAGACCAGAAGAAAGAGCAGAGGTGAAGAAACCGAAAGACAATCTACGCCCAGAAGGTGACTTCGAGGGATCACCAAGATCTCGAGATGACTTTAAGCTAACTCGTGGCGAGCGAGCAGACATAACAAAACATGAAGATAATCTCCGAATGGAAGGAGAATGGGAGGTGCACCGGTCCAGAGACGATTTTACAAGGGTTATGAGCGAGAGAGTGGAAATAAAGAGACATGAAGACAATTTACGCGTTGAAGGCGACTTTGTCGACATGAGGTATAAGGAAGACTTCCAAGTAGTTAAAGGAGAAAGAGCTTTTGTCAAAATACCGAAAGATAACTTAAGACCCGAGGGTGATTTTGAGAGGCCTGAACCATCTAAGTATAGTCCCGGTAAGCGTCCAGAGCAAACTAAACCAAAAGATAATTTGAAACTTGAAGGCGAGTTTGAAAGGCCAACTCATACTGAATATGGACCAGGTGGTCGTGCTCCTATTGTAAAACATCCTGACAACTTAAAGATGGAAGGAGAGTTTGAAAGGCCAACTGCTGATAAATTCCGTCCCGGAGAACGGGCTGATATCAAGAAACCCCAAGACAATCTTTATCCTGAAGGAGACTTTGAAAGGCCAACTCCTACGAAGTACGGACCAGGCGGTCGCGCTCCGATTGTAAAACACCCCGACAACTTAAAGATGGAAGGAGAGTTTGAAAGGACAACTCCGGATAAGTTCCGTCCCGGAGAACGGGCTGATATCAAGAAACCCCAAGACAATCTTCATCCTGAAGGAGAGTTTGAAAGGCCAACTCCTACGAAGTACGGACCAGGCGGTCGCGCTCCGATTGTTAAACACCCCGACAACTTAAAGATGGAAGGAGAGTTTGAAAGGACAACACCTGATAAGTTCCGTCCCGGAGAACGGGCTGATATCAAGAAACCCCAAGACAATCTTCATCCTGAAGGAGACTTTGAAAGGCCACCTCCTGCGAAGTATGGACCAGGCGGTCGCGCTCCGATTGTAAAACACCCCGACAACTTAAAGATGGAAGGCGAGTTTGAAAGGACAACTCCTGATAAGTTCCGTCCCGGAGAACGGGCTGATATCAAGAAACCCCAAGACAATCTTCATCCTGAAGGAGACTTTGAAAGGCCACCTCCTGCGAAGTATGGACCAGGCGATCGCGCTCCGATTGTAAAACACCCTGACAACTTAAAGATGGAAGGAGAGTTTGAAAGGACAACACCTGATAAGTTCCGTCCCGGAGAACGGGCTGATGTCAAGAAACCCCAAGACAATCTTCATCCTGAAGGAGAGTTTGAAAGACCAACTCCTACGAAATACGGACCAGGCGGTCGCGCTCCGATTGTAAAACACCCCGACAACTTAAAGATGGAAGGAGAGTTTGAAAGGACAACTCCTGATAAGTTCCGTCCCGGAGAACGGGCTGATATCAAGAAACCCCAAGACAATCTTCATCCTGAAGGAGACTTTGAAAGGCCACCTCCTGCGAAGTATGGACCAGGCGGTCGCGCTCCGATTTTAAAACACCCCGACAACTTGAAAATGGAGGGAGAGTTTGAAAGACCTGTACATATGAAGCACAGTCCTGGTGAGCGTGCTGATGTGATTAAACATCAAGATAATCTTAAATCTGAAGGAGATCTGTATATGGAAAGAAGTAGGGATGATTTTGAAGGCTCTACGAAAATTTTAAGATCAGTCGTTGTTAGACATAGTGACAATTTGAAAATGGAGGGTGATTTTGTTGATCTGAAGCATAAAGACGATTACAAGTCTGTTCAAGGTGAACGTGTTGAAATAAGAAAATATCAAGACAATCTGAAACCTGAGGGTGAGTTTGTTCGGCCTAGGAAAGATTCTTATCAACCTGGAGATCGTGGCAAGATAGTTTTACACCCAGACAATCTTAAAGTGGAAGGTGTATTCCAAGGGAGCCCACGATCTGCTGACGAGTTTAAGCCTGGGGCAGGCTCTCGTGCAACAATGAAAAAACCTCAAGATAACTTGATGGTGGGACATGGAAAATTCCAAGGTGTGTCTTCAAACAAATCTCAGTATACGCAGGTAAAGGGAGAAAGGGTTGAAGTTAAGAAACAATCAGATTCACTCCATGTTGGTACTGGTAGCATGGATATGAAAACAACAAGTAGTGTTACTTTCCAAAATCAGAGAAAATCGTCATTTGCTGAGCCCACTAAGGCGTCAGTCAATAAACGAAGACACATGGAGTCTTCAATCTCACTGGGAGACGACCGTAGAAGTTTCATGACATCCAACAATAAAACAGTTTCTGTTACAAAATCCGACCAAGATAAATTATTGCAAAGCAATCAGAAACATCAAGACAGTAAAAAACACAGCACCACAGAAACAAAAACATTAGCTGACGGTAGCGTTGTTACTATAACTCGAGAGGTAACGAGTGCCACTTTACAACACGGGACAAGTGTATCTAGTTCAAAAACACAGCAACAAAACAATTCATCATATTCCACAAATACGTCAAATGAATTATCTAATAAATCAGTTGCATCTAGTAAAACCCTTTCAACTGATGACAGTCCTATTCAAATTTCTCGCGAATTCGACTCGGCTCGAAATCGTCGCAGCGATCAAACTAATACATCATCTCAATCAATAGAGCACTCTTCATCTATGAGCAATATTTCCAAACTATCGCAATCACGGCGATCAAGCTCCAGTCGGCAATCAGTTATGTCTGAAGAATTGTCACCATCTAGACAAAGTACCCAAAGTACATCGAGTATAGACAAATCTTCATCTAGTTCAGAAGTCTATCAACAGCAAAACCGTGTGGTGGCCTCAAGCAGCGAGTTCCGGCAAGCTATCGGCAGTGACAGCACACAGGCAGAGTCGCCTTCTGGCAAACCAAGTGGAGGTAAGAAAACGAAATAAATGAATAGGTAGCTGAATAGTGCATACAAATGGCAAACTGATATTAAATATACGAAGAACACCGGGCATAAATAGTGCCTATAATAGGGTATATCAGTTTGTTCAGGCAACCATAGGGAGTATTCACGTGACGTCACATCGGCCATATTGGTTCAAGTTTCATTTAGCTGTCAATAAAAAAAGGATTTTATTGTTCAGGGGGAAATATGACAAGTTTGAACACGTATATCCCCCGATACAGTGTACGAAAATGATTATTGTATGCCTTTGTAAACGATTAACAGAGTAATCGAGACAACAGAGTTTGTTTATGTTGATTTTAAGTAATAATAGCAAACCAAAGTTAGAGAACAGTTGAATTTGCATCAAACGCCAGCTGAAACATAGAAACAATGAACTACCAATCACATGCCATTGTGGCCTCCAATGTGGCCACCATGCGGAATACGTGAATACACCCTATTGTAAGTATTCAAAACAATGGTATTTTTTACTACCAGGTACACACATAATTTAAAAGAATTTCAGCATGACCGGTTTAGTCAGGTTTACTGTATGCCCTAAACTACTTGTTCTCGTATTCGATTGCACGATTCGTGCACTTTTACAAAATATATATTTTGGGGGGAGCGAAGCAAGCGTCTCCACCACGGTCTACTGTGGTGTACACTAGGCTTTTATGACACTCGTTCTGTTTGTTCGTTTGTTTGTTTATTTATGTGTGTGTGTGTGTGTGTGTGTTTTTTTTTTCTTAAGTATCGCGACAGCGGTCGAAGTCCGATCAAGTTGAAATTTATTTGGACAATCGGCAAGCTTCGATGTGGATTGAATATGTACAGTTTTGTGGCCAAATCTGTCCAGAAGTTACAAAATTACACCATAGATACTGAACATTTTTCTGAAACAAAATGGGGGCAAAATATGATTTGGCCATATTTTTATAAAGATTTTTCCGGTCACAAACATGTTCCATTTTATGGCGACCTGATAAGTATTGGCAAAGTTACACAAAAGTTACCCGAAAATATGTGTCTGAAACACGTAGTAACGGCAAAATGTGAGGTGGCTATATTATAGTAAATTTTTGTCAGGTCACGAATATACTAATATAAACGTGATTTGATACGTATTAAAGGCAGAAATTACATTTCTTTTGCTGTCAATATGTGTTAGTAACGGTGGCGGACCGCGTAGAAAGCACTAGACGAAATGATAACGAAAAATCTTAGCAACGCACATTGCACAGCATTCAACAATGTCGGGAAGTATATAAGCTATGGACAGTAGAAATATTTTTGCAATGCACATTCTTGTATTGTTGTTAAATGTTGTTTTATTAGCTTTGAGAAACTTTCCCCGGAAAGTTCGTAGATATAAGCGATAAGCGAGCGCCGCTTATCAACGCGTCATACAAAGCGTTTTCCTAGTATTCATTTCTTGCTTTTTGGGAACAAGTTGCCACTACACAAAGAAACGGCAATATCATATTTATTAGGATAGATTGAGACAGTTGAAATTTTCTTGTGGAAATAACACGAGCAAAATAAATGTAAGGGTTTAACGTACACGTTCGACATTGGTGTTATTTGGCCCTTGGGGCACGTTCTTACACGCGATACCAAATAATTAACTTAATCGTCTATTGGTAGGGGATGGTTTGATTGATTTTCTATGCTCCTTCAAATAAACGGAAATGATCCTTTCATTATTATTTTACATCTGACAAGGACGTTAGTAGTATTTGGCGCCAAAAATGAGACATTATTTTCAAAGAGGGATGCAAATTGAATAGGGAGATTAATTGCAATAATTATTTTGTTTGAACTGTTAGATGGGTCCTTCGCATACATCTAACACCGCAGGTTAAAACATGAAACAATGTTGATATAATATTGAGGCTATTGTCTACGTTTTATTACGTTTCTAATCGTAAGTGGTACAAGTAATTCACTTGTGTTTCTTCTATGCGCAATGAAAACAGCAATGTGAGAATCATAATATTGTGAGCAATTACAATTGCAAATAAGTTTGCTTCACCTGGGACTTAATTTATTTATAAGTGCTACCGGTATTTGTACGATTAAGGTACCTATGCCAAGGAATTAATTATTCAGCAGTTGCTATTTGTTATTTTCTAAATTGATAGGAAGGCCTTTGCCTAAATAACAGCATTTGGTACGCCTGCACATGCGTCATAAACAAATGTACAGCAAACACGACAAATACAGTAGATAAGACACTATCCTACATTGTTTGTAGCTGATGGTATCTATATTTAATTAAAACAAATATATTATTATGTTAGCATCTAGCAATACACAACAGTCGGACAGAAAGGACCTCAAAGCATTGAGACACACGAATTTGTAAATGTTCACCGAATAAAAATTGCTGTGTCAATAAAAACCTTTTCCTTTTTCTTTAGGTCATCATAGAAAGAGCGTCATCACATCGTCGTCTGCAGACATAAGCAATGTCGTGCTTCACCGCAAGAGTATGACAACGTCTACCGAGGCGCTGCACACTGTCTCCTCCGCGGGTGCCGCGCAACGCAAGAGCATCTCTAACCTGCGCGAGACGGGCCAGTACATCAGCAACTCCTCGCAGAGTCACGACCGCAAGAGTCTCACCGCCCTCCACCGTCAGGAGGTGCAACAGCAAGGCGGTGGCGGCGTCGTGAGACGGACCACCGCGTGGGCGTCGTCCTATCAGCCCCAGCCGCGCCAGGAGAAGATCGTGCAGCGTGACAATCTGCTGGTGGGCGGGGGTCACTTCTACGGCCAGAGCGAGGCCAAGTCCTACGGTAACTTCCAGGCCGGCTCAACGAGGGTGGTGCAGACTCGTCGCGCAAATAGTTCCCACATCACACTAGGCGAGAGCTCTTCCACGTCGTCGGCACAGACCTCCTCCCTCTACCGGAAGGAGTTCGTACCCCGACATTCGGGCACGTGTCCGGCCACCCTGCTCGAAACGACTGCGTCGCCGTTCCAACACAAACGCGACACGACGAAACACAAGTTCTATCTGCCAAAAGTCTCAAACTGACGCACTGGCCGTTGACGTTGCGGGTGTGAGCGATGTCCACGAGTAGATTTCGTTTCAAGTCTATGTTGTTTGGAGTAGCTCCTCGTGTGAACTAGTCCCTAGTTCTGCACCAAGCAGTGCACGGCCGCATAGGATTCACTCAGTAACAACAACAGGGCAATCGCGCTTATTCATCTACCGCAGTGAACACGCGTCAAGGATGCTTGTACTCAAATGCAAACTATGCCATAACATCACACAACACGTTGCCTTCTATCAAATATTAACGCAGACTACTGAATAAGTTAACTAAAAAACACATTATCTATGCTTTATTGGCCTTGCTTGTGGTGCTTATGGTTGTTATTTCTGTACATGCAACTGCAGAAATAACATATTTTATAGACATTATTATTAACCCTCGTGCCTAAAATCTCAACGCAATTAGAGTTACTCTGTGATAGAAAGAAATACCGTCCCAAACGTTTGCATAGTTTTGTTTTTCTATGAAAAGACAGTGTTGAAAATAAGAGTAAAGATAACTAACTAATATGATAGTAGCTAATGTAATGTTCTCAGTTGATGGTTTCTATTACATAAGCATAGACATATATATTGAAATCAAATTGATATTTTTGTAATATAAATAATATGAATATGGGTAACAGGGAGCATGCACGATGACTTTTATGTTGCTTTATTTGGAAGTTTTGTTTTATTATGTTCTTTTTAATCAATTGCCAAAAAGTTCCTTTATTAATTACTCAATGATTTAATACTATTTCCTTTTGTTGTTTAAGTATAAGAATTTTATATTTGTTTGCCGTGCATGAGCATGGATGTTTATCATTTGTGATCTATTCTATTGCCTGCTTTATTTTCCTGAGAGATATCAATAAACCAATTAAATGTTACTTTTGTTTTTATTTACATTCTTAAATTATGAATATGATTTGCTTTATGGTGGGGCTGGAGGATAACAATCTATTGCCACATCACAGTTTTGTGATTGACATAATAGGTAGTTGTAAAGAAAATTGAGTATATAATTGAAGACACACTCCATTTAAGTGTAAAGCTTAATGAGTTGATGTGAATTTCAATAAAATAAAAATCTACTGATTGCTATAGTAACGCCTTTGTTATGCAGCCAAACCTTCAACCAGAGTTGATCATGAGTGTTGTATTCTTATATTCCTTGTAAACATCAAAGGTGAGGATCAATGGTATGACTAGCCCAACTATTACTGTTAAAGACCGGATTTACTTGTAAGAAATAGTGGGAAATACGCTGTAAGTATATCGTCCAAATGTCTTCAATTTCAAACAAAACTTCTATAACACTTAATAATGCAAAAACAGTGTAGTTAATGAACGTTTTGAAATAAAATTGCACAACATTTTTAATTAACTGAGTAACTAAAGCCAACAGTAACACAGAAAAATACATGGTATCTTTAGATTTTAATAATTAATTCAATGTTCACGTTTTATTCAAAACAGACGAATAATTGACTTTTTCAGTATTATGTTCTTGACGTGGTATATGAGTAAAGATTCGCTGATGCATTAGGGAACATTTCCTTTAGTTTTTGAAAACATCCACCGGTGGGTACCTACCCGGTATGTAAAATGGAAACGGGGGTTACGTACATTTATAGCGCTTCAATAGTTTGCTCCCTTCAAAATATGTTTCCTTACACAAATCCGTTCTCGTAAGTGCCAACTCAAAGAGACGGTTCAAGCCAACTTCCCCTTCCCGTTCTCCGGACTATTGTGCATCGTGTAATAAGATAACACAGGATCCAACTTCTCGTTCCCGTTCTCCGGGCATTTTGTGCAATGTGCAGCGTCCATAATCCGGTGCCAACCCTTTATCCCAAATATGAAAGTTAGGGTATTTACTTAACAAAATCCAATCCCTTACATTCAACCAAGAAATGGCATAATTTATTTGCTGTATGGGTACAAACCTAGATTCACATGGAAAATACATCTCATTGTGTGTTTACATTTGTTTTGGTTTGGTTCTTGAATAACACTTTTCTTTATGCGACGACATGATTAAAAATAATATCAACACATTGTTATATATATTTTTATTGAACTATTACAAATCGTTGTTTTATACCGGGGGAATGAAACAAGTCTATACAAAAATCTATTGAAGATATCGTTTTTACGAACTTCATTGTAACAGAAATTTGATGTTAAAAGGCAATCTTCATCTTGTAGTGAGCAAGCAGTTCTTAGAAGGTGACAAGAAAAGAGACAATATGAACTATGGCTAGAATATGGTGGTGCTGGGAACGGAACCAACAACGCCACAGCTGAAGAACAGAGAGCCCTCTACAAACAGGTATCGCAATATGTGCAAGCTATGTGGGATGGAAAGGAAAACAATATAATGAGACATAATGCCCATAGGTATTGATTGAAAGAAGGAACAGGAGTCTTGTCTATACTGGTTATAACTAGAAAACACACGACACAGGTTTTATTGCAGTTTTAGTTTTATTTCATTAACATAATTATACAGGGAACACCTTACGAACACAGGCTAACACTCCATTATTTTGCTTCACATCAAATTCTCCACACCGAGGATCTTGAAAAAGCTTTTGAATTGATGAAATTTACCATTTTTTCAGGACACATTATAAATTTTCCTCATCACAGATCAAATTTGCAAAGCAACAAATATATAGTCAACAAGTCAAATTGATATAAAAATGTATATACAAACTTCACGTTAGAGAACTGTAATATCATCCCAACTTAACATGTTGTGGTTCTCAACTTCTAAAATGATTTAGTTTAGTTATGATGTGGCATATTGGAATGTGTTAGAGAACTACAAACAGTCTTTAAAAAGCATTACATACACAGGCTAACATTTTTATGTGTAGGCCTATATTATTATCGGATATAAATACACGTTTATTTTCATTGTTTTCGGGTTAATATGCTTATTATGCGCAAGAGGCTACATTCGTTTATTTTAAAACAAACTACAGTAATAACAGTACAAACTTGAATGAATTTTGGCAATTATATTGATTAATTAGGTCGCACCATACCAATCTCAGTGCTACACTTCAGCAATGCGTGCCTCATGACACGTAAATCATTGAAGATTCCCACTCTGTACAGAAAAAAGTAGAGCTACAATTTCTGTGGGGCATGTTAGGACAAATCTGTATCCATATCCAGACTGCAAGCCTGTAATTGTGGTGCCCAAGGTGCGTTTGGTAAGGGTCTGTCTATCTATCTATTGCACAGGCCCTCTTTTGCTTAACAACAGGCAACAGCCTAGGCTACCAGACTGTGGAACGCTCTTCCGCTTGAGGTTTGGATGACACTCTTTAGATGCATTTAAAGATTGTCTAATGCCACAGTTTTCAAATGTTGTTTTATAAATTTTCGAGTTTTTTCTTCTTTTTTAGTTATTTAATACAGCACTTTTTTAAAACTATTTTTCTTTGATACCCTTGCAAATCTGTGTTCTGTTTTTTAATCTGGTATATGTAATTTCTGATTTCTCTTAGGTTTAAATTCTTTTTATGATCTTTTCCCAGTGTTATTATATTATTTAATATATTTATTCTTATAATTCAGTGTTGGATAGGAACTTTTAAAAAAAAAACATATTATTTTTGTAATTAAATGAACTTTTAACAAAAAAGTCAATAGCTTCAGTGAACTTCTTAAAAAAGAAACGTTTTTTTAATTTTGTGAGGCATTTATAACAACCACCATTTGGCTGCTACATTTGAAAAAAGTTACTAATATCGGGGACTAGAATTATTAAAATTAAACTCTTCCATTTATCAAGAAGTTTATAAAAACCCGCATTGCTACTAAAGTTTTTCTTCATAAGTCCGAGATGACAGTCATTTCCTGTTTTAAATTCTCTACCAGGAGAGCAACGTTTCACTGACATCATCCATTGGATTTTGTGCAGGTTTGCAATTTCCAATAGGCTACTGCTTTACACAATTCTTCCTTCAAGGAAAAAGTTGCCATCCTGTGCGGACACGAATAGCAAAATGAGTTGATTAATATTAAGTAGCGAGATATTTGTTACTTTTAGAAAACGTTATCTTGACCGATCAACGTGCTAATTAAACTCTTCCATTTATCAAGAAGTTTATAAAAAGAAAAACCCACATTGCTACTAAAGTTTGTTTCTTCATAAGTCCGTGATTAGATGACGGTCATTTCCTATTTTAAATTCCCTACCAGGAGAGCACCGTTTCACCGACATCATCCATTGGATTTTGTGCAGGTTTGCCATTTCCAATACTGCTTTACACAATTCTTCCTTCAAAGAAAAACTTGCCATCCTGTGCGGACACGAATAGCAAAATGAGTTGATTAATATTAAGTAGCGAGATATTTGTTACTTTTAGAAAACGTTATCTTGACCGATCAACGTGCCTTGTAATACGCAGGTAAAAAAACTGACAATTAAATCCTATCTCATTATCTTTTTACTTTTACATATTATTCCAGGAACACAAAAGTTCCTTTTTTAGGAAGTGTAACTTTTAAGTTTTAATAGTTTGTACTGTAAAAATCGCACGGTGAAATAATATAAATAAACCCAAGTAAGTTAATTTTTAAAAATTTTGCAGAACTAACCCAACATTGGTTAAAGTATATTTTTCTTTTATTAGTTTTAGTATGAGTTGCTTAAGTTTAGCACATGAGCTCCTTGGGTTTTCAGGTGTCGTCTGTTCTGCTAACTTCTATCCTTATGTATGAAATATAAAAAATAAAAACAATCATAGTATTAGCTTCAACGTAAATAGATTTTGGAATGGCAAAGGTGTATTTTAAAAGAGTATAAAATCCACAAGCAGGAGATATATAAGCAACCATTGCCTATTACTACTAAGAAAACGCTGTGTGACGCATTGATAAAAATTTATGGCGAAAAGTTTTTAAAGCTATCGTCATTGTTCAATGTACGAGATGAAGATAAAAGTGTCTCTAACGGCCTTGTTGCTCCAGTGTCGTTCTCTAACCAGCACAAACGGTAGATGCACAGCTTCCAAAACCAGGTAACTATTATTTTGTACTGTGCAAGTATGCAAGTACACCTGTGTGCTGGCATGTGCGTGTGCTTTAAATATGTATGGGAGTAACTGTTCAAATCATTTGGAGACACAGTTTCTTCTTTGTGTGAACAATGCATCTTCTAGAAGTCAATAGAATATAATGGGGGGAAGGGGGGGAGAATTTGATATTTCCAATGTTCAGTTGTGCTTCCCAGTTCTCGTTCTTGTTTAGGTTATAATTGTAGTGCCTTCTTGTTGTGTACGTCATTAGGAGTCAATAGAAAATAATTAAGGAAAATCAGAATTTACAAAAATTATCATCTTACCACCATGCTCAGCAATCCATTTCGACAAATTACCCGACCGTAAATTTACCGATTCACACCAACAAATACACAAATGAAATGACACAAGATTGATACTGTACCAAAAAAGAAAGAAATTACTTTTTAAGTAACAACTAAGATGCATTTAGCCTACACAAGAGAGGGAAGTTATGAAGTTAAATATCACATCTGTTTGTATGTATGACTTTATTTTTTTATATATCATTTGCAAATTGCTACTGTTAAGAGTGAATGCTCATTTTTGTCAATACAAATTAGGCTATACTATATTACATTACAACATAAAACTGTGGTTACAATTTGGATCTTGGATCTCTAAAACTTGGATCAGCTTCTTCTAGCTACAGAAGGCAGCCACAAAAAGCTCCCATTGCATATCAACTGAGATCTTTGTGAAGCCTTCATTAATATTAACTTTTATCGCTCACTCGTCGATGGTGTTCGAAGCCTACAGGGTTGGTTTAGTCACTTTAAATTAAAGTCCCCCACTGCAAATCAGTTTAGTTACTGAGTGGGTAGACTCTAAATGTGAATTTATTTATTTATTTAACTATTTCATTTAGGAAGTATAACTGTATTTTTTTGTTTTTCAAAGCCAAGATAGGAAGAGGTGATTCAAACGGACATGCTAAAACGAAAAGAGTCGTGGGTAGAAGTACAGCACGAACAGTTAAGGGAAGAAAACTATGTAGAGAACTTGTAGGGACCGGAAGACATTGAACTAGAGATGTTGGAGGAATAAGTGCTAGAGCACTATGAAGAAAGGGGAAAGCGTCACGCATGGCTAGCCAGCTTAGGTAGATACGAGGCCCAAGTGAATGGTGGGAACCTCCCATCCCCTACCCAACTTGATACTTCTGGTAATTGCAATGCCTTGGTGTGGTATTCTTTGTTTAGCTTGCTTGTTTTCTAAAACAAGTTTATCATGCTTTTTTTAAATTTTATTTTTATTACAACCTTGAAAATAGCCGAGGAGATACAGCTGAAATGTTGGTTTTGAAATACAAAAATAATATGGGATTAATGCCAAAACAATGAATATAAAATTATATTATACATATCCGTGAAAACTTACGCCTCAACATAAATATATATTAATAATTAGGCCTACACTGTATTTCTAAACTTTAATAAAGAAGATCCATTCTTAGCCAGCTCACAATTAATGTCATGTTTTGCTTCAATCACCTTTGGTCTCATAATGTTTTTTAATGAGGGTGTCTCAACTCTTGAGCATAAAGACACTCCAGGTACTGCAGGTACATAAATAACAGTTTTGTTTTCATTTATCTACATAGGTACATAATTCTATTAAGTAGAAGCGCAAGATGTATGATTTTGGCTCTCGTAGGCTATTCGTGGAAGAGTATAGCGGTAAACGGGATTCTGCTAAGGTATGTATAACAATGTTTTTGGACCAGGGTTACATCGCCGGAATTACTGCAGACGGCGTCGGTGGCGCCGTGACGCCACCTGACGCCGCCACACGACGCCACCGAACAATTTGGCTTATAACTTTTACACCGTTTGTCCTACAGCAAAAAAAATATGATTTTTCGTTCAGTTTTTAAATACGAATCGATTGATATCAATAACGTTATGATAAGATGAGCGTAGCGAAGTGGAGTGAATCTCTTATTTCAACTCAATCGGCGCTTTGTCTATGTGTGTGTACAAAGTTTCTTCGTCGCGCACAGATCAAACGGCTTGACGGATTTGGATGAAATTTTAAGCCAACACTCGTGACCACTAATCTAGATGCTGATAGCATAAACAGCAAAATCCGTCTAGATGCCAACCTACACAAAATTAATTAGTGAATAATATCGAGTTTGAATGTTTTGTTTTCTCGCACATAGCCTAGGCCAAACGGCTTGACAGATTTGGCTTAAATTTAACGTCAACATTTGTGACTTTTAAACTAGACGTTTTTAAGAAAACCAGACAAATTAATGAAGTTGCCAACCTACAAAAAATTAATTAGTGAAAAATCAAGTTTTAATTTTTGTTTCGAAAATTTATGGACGGATTTAGATATTTTTTAATATTTATTTCCAAAATAACAATGTAAACACGTGGTAAAACGTTTGAAGTTGTAACTTTAACCGCTATTTTGTAAAAAAAATATTTTGTTTTTGTGCAAAAGTTTGTTCGTCGCGCACAGGTCAAACGGATTTGGTTGAAAGTTTCAGTAAACACTCGGACTACTACACTAAATGTTATTAAGATAATCAGCAAAATCCGTGAAGATGCCAACCTACAAAAAAATAATTTCTGAAACAAATCCAAATTTGTTTTTATTTTTTTAATGAAAACATACCGTCGGATGTTGATAATGTTTTATGATAGTATGCACAATAATAGTGTCTACACATGACAAAAGTTGTTGAATTGTTTTGTTACCCTCATTTGTAACCATGTTTTTTTTTTACTTTTACAATGTTACACTTTTTTCTAATTTCTTTCTTTATTTATGTATCTACATTTTATATGAGTGTATGTACTTTTTGTTCTTCAAAATTTTATGAATTTTATTTCTTTTTTTTTTTACTTTAAAATTTCAAAAAAGCGTTTTTTTCTTTTTTTTCCTTTTTTCAAATTTTCTTTTCTTTTATCTTTTTAAAACACTTGTCACACACAAACATAAATATATATAGATACATTTTATAATAATCTTGATAACACACATAATCCAAAACTGCTACAACTTGGCCAAATATCGACAGATTTTCAATTTTTTTTTAAGGCATAGGCAAAGAGACATGTCCAAACAAAAGCTTTATAGCAGCTCAAGGCTGCGGAACCATTATACAAAAATTATTAAACCATTATACATTTATTATTAAAATAATCAACATCCGACGGTATGTTTTCATTAAACAAAAATAAAAAATTTGGATTTGTTTCAGAATTTTTTTTGTAGGTTGGCATCTTCACGGATTTTGCTAGTTATGTAAAAACATCTAGTGTAGTAGTCACGAGGGTTTACTGAAACTTTCAACCAAATCCGTCCAGCCGTTTGACCTGTGCGCAACGAAAAAACTTTTGCACAGAAACAAAATAATATTTTTTTACAAAATGGCGGTTTAAGTTACAACTTCAACCGTTTTACCACGATTTGACATTGTTATTTTGGAAATAAATATAAAAAAAATATTTAAATCTGTTTATAAGTTTTAGAAACAAAAATTAAAACTTGATTTTTCACTAATTAATTTTGTGTAGGTTGGCAACTTCACAAATTTGTCTGGTTTTCTTAAAAACGTCTAGTTTAGAAGTCACAAATGTTGACTCAAAATTTCAGCCAAATCCGTCAAGCCGTTTGACCTGTGTGCGACGAACAAAACATTCAAACTCGATATTATTCACTAATTAATTTTGTGTAGGTTGGCATCTAGACGGAATTTGCTGGTTATGCTATCAGCATCTATATTAGTGGTTATGAGTGTTGGCTTAAAATTTCATCCAAATCCGTCAAGCCGTTTGATCTGTGCGCGACGAAGAAACTTTGTACACACACATAGACAAAGCGCCGATCAAGTTGAAATAAGAGATTCACTCCACTTCGCTACGCTCATCTAATCATAAAGTTATTGATATCAATCGATTTGTATTTAAAGACTAAACGAAAAATGTAGTTTTTTTCTGTAGGACAAACGGTGTAAAAGTTATAAGCCAAAACATTCGGTGGCGTCGTGTGGCGGCGGCGCGGCGCCACCGGTGCGGTCTGCAGTAATTTTGGCGATGTAACCCTGGTCCAAAAACATTGTTGTACATAGGGGAGTCTGGGGCACAGTGGGCCGAATTTCACAAATGATATCATAAATCCATAAATATTAAAGGCAGACTCAAGAAAATTTGCACACACATCAATCAATCCCTTGGGAATCTAGTGTCATTTTTGCAAATACCTGCAAATGCAACATTCCTGTAAAAAGAAAAAGGAAAAAGGCATGCAAAGTGGCCCACTGTGCCCCCAGCCTGGGGCACAGTGGGCCAGGAACCGGGGCACAGTGAACCATGTGAGTTATTGAACACAAGTATGATCAAATATTTAGTAGAAGTAGTAGTAGTATATTTTCATAAGCATTATGCTATTTTTCATGTCATACACAACATCACAACATATCATCACATAGGCCTACATAATAATTTCATAACAATTAAATTAATCAATAAAATATTTTACTAAATCAACTTAAATAGTTATACATATAATATCAGTAGAAGCAGTCTAGTATAATTTGAAATAAATGTCATTATCTTAAGGATTTTCTTTACAAGTGAGCCAATTGTGATTTTTTTTAGATCATTGTTTTTTTGTACAGATCAGACAATCTATTTGGTGGCCCATTGTGCCCCGAAAATAGTGGCCCACTGTGCCCCAGCTGCACTATTTTCTTTCAACAACGCTGACAATTTTCCATTGACAGTTACCATGGATATTGTATGATTTATATCTTCAACACAAATAATAATTATTTGTGTTGAAGATATAAAAGGAACATAATTAATTAACATTTGTCATTGCAAAATAACACCAATGAAAGCTTACTTTGTTTTTACTTTCAGTAGGCTATAACCACCATGTGCTCTTGTCAAGGTGAGGTGGCAATCTTGAAGCCTCAAACCCAGGTGCATACTGTGCACCAGTAATACCAACCATACACACACAAAAAAAGATTTTTAAAATTAGTCAATCAGCTATTATAGGCCTTGGCCCACTGTGCCCCGGTCTCCCCCTACCTTTGCATAATCCCATTTACCGCTATACTCTTCCACGAATAGCCTACGAGATACTCTTTGCTGCTCTACTAATTTGAGTATTGCACTGTGTATAGTATTTAAATTCAATACATTCTAAGTTTAAAAGATGCACTCAAGACTTGGTACCACATACGCTCATAGAATTAAACTACTGCAATACGTAAATTCCGACAACATAAAAGAGTTGACATTACTAAGTAGTAGTTGAGTTACATTCCCCTGAATATTTATGCAGAAAATAACAGAAGGGAATAAATAACATGTAGTACACAACGTCTCTAGCATTATCCGTAGAAGGTCCTGGAACCAAATATTTTCTCCATTGTTTTTGGATTTTACTCAACATTGTTCACGAGTACCACTAATCAGAATTTCATCAGTCATTTCACCCTCATCACTGTTGGCATTTTCCACATCTATAAATGCATTGATGAAACTGTGTGAACTACTACTAATATCACCAGTTAATGCTTCACTTTCATCCAATAATATACCTGTAATAACCTGTCCACATCTTACCATTTCGGTCTCAATAATTGTACTCTCTATTTCATTACCTCCATCTGAAGTTCCGGCTAATTCATGTGTATTGATTATGATCGGCAAGTCTTGATTCTCGTCAGCATTCTGTGGATGTACTATATGAAGAACATTGTTTGAATTTACTAACTCGGCAAAATGTTTGTATGACTGCTGCTGGGTAGCCATATCAATTTGTTGATTCCCTTCTTGATCGAACTCGATGACTACAGAGTCCGTTTCTTGATTTGCTTGTTGGTAATCACTTGATTGAAATCCTTCTAATTTAATATAGTTAGAGAAGTCCATACCATTTACACTCACAAATTTAGACGTGTCTTGATTAATTACTTGACAATTATTTGGAAAGGTTCCTATAAGGTCTGAAGTGACATCTTTGTCTTGTATAGATAAGATTGCAGATGCCACTGCTTGAGAAGAGTTCTCTGGAGTAGTGGCGACATTACCCTCTGAAACGGATTCTGTGACCGAAGTGTCGAGCTGTTGCAACTCTTCCTCTTCGCAACCGACTCGAACTTTGCTGGGATCTAACCCTCCAGGAAGGGGGTGAATGAATCTCACATGATTTTCCCAATATTCTCGCTTGCCAAACTTAAAACCACAGGTCTCACAAATATAGAACAGTTTTTTGTCATGGTTCATCAAATGCCATCGCAAGTTTTTTCTATCACCAAAGGCTCTTTGACATCGACTACACTTGAACGGTTTCTGTTTGTTGTGCACGATTCGAACGTGACGCTCCACGTCTCCTTTGCGAGTAAATCGTGCATCACAAATAATACAACAAAACGGCTTCTCTCCAGTGTGGGTACGGAGATGTTGTCTGAAGGAAGATGGCTTTAACAGTTTATGACATTCAGTACATTCGATTTTATGGTCGGAACTTAAATGCTTCAGACCTTGGAGCTGATCCTCAAACTTCTGACGGAATTTGCGCTTGATTCCCTTCCTTGAAATAACAGCTGCATCGGCTTCATAACTTATGTCTCCCGATAAGTCATCGTGTGATTCGTGTACATTTAATTCCATGATGATTCCACCTTCGAATTCCAAATCCCCAACTAGGTCGATCCTGTGGTCAGGTAAGTTTTCTTTCTCCCCTCGTTCTTCTTCCGAGCTTGATACATCATCGGTGACTTCTGCAAGAGCTTCCACTTTAATTTTCTTCCACATTAAGTCTACCGTATTATCCACAACCTCTTCATGGCTTATGTTCATAGTTGCTTGATCGTCCACGGCACATATCTCCTCCATTGTTGTATAAATACAATCCCTCGGAGGTTCGATATACAGAACTGTTGGTTTGTTCAACTTTTTCCCCTTTAAATGAACCAATGTAAAAGTAGAGTCCACATTTTGTAATGACTCATCCTTGTCATTAACAACTTCAATTTGAATTTTTTTTGGTCTACCTCTTTGTTTTTTCATACTAAAGCCTTTAATTTCCATTGAAACTTGGCTGCTTTGTGGAACTTCTATTTTATTATTTGGTCTACTGTGTTTTGTACTAGATTGCTGCTGAGGAGATTTTGCAGGAGACACTGCCTTAGAAAAATTGTATTCAAAATCTTCATCTAGCCTTTTCTTCACAACTTTTCTACGAAGCCCATATCCGCCACTGGACCTTTTTTGCCGAAAAGTCATGGTGGGACCTTACAACTCTTTTCACAATTGACAAAAACACAGACAAAACACTACAAACTATTTCTATTGTTACATGTTGGTGGTCAGTCTTTACATTTATATTTATTTGGGTGGAATCACACGCAATATTGGCACAAAACCAAATGTAGAAGACTATGTCAAAATTGTTTCTATTATAAGTAGCCTATGTCAAGTGCAGTTTTAGGATGTACTGCCACGAACCATTACCAGTATGTATTCTGCAAATGAGAAAGAAAGAAGAGTAAAAACTACAGAATGGGAGTGTAAGAAACACAAATAAAGAACCATAGGGAGCTTGCAATAACGTCATTTCCGGTATCGCACGGTGGCCATATGGCCACCGTACCTCAGTATGTACTGAGGTACTCTGTAAACATTTGTTTACGTTCTTCCGACACTGCATTGTTGCAATATTGCAGATGTCCTTTGACTGACACATCAACTGTTTTCAAACAAAGGTTCCGTATTATGACTGAAAACAAAATAAGAACGCGTAAACTCTGTTTGAAGACAATCATTTGCATGTGTTATCATTTTCTTGAACTTTTACCTGCACACATCAATCTATACGGCTTTAAACTAGGGATGACGAAACCCGACTTTTTTAAGACCCGGGTACCCGTTCACTATACCCGCGGGTTACCCGGTAGGCCTAGGCCTAATAAAACAAAAAAATCGTGTGAGGTGTCAAATCAACCGCTCAATATCGCTCTCTTCGAAAATAACACCACAAATAGTGTATTGTAGTAGCAGGGATTAGGATGTTTCATTATATTTCGTGATGAAAAGTTGAACACCCATGACAAGAGAAAGTTACAACAGCGCGGGGGGTTGAGGATTGGAACGGGATGAAACTTAATGCGTCACAGGTGCCACTCAAACTCAAGGCCACGGGCAGACCGGCCCGTTGAAGTGTCGAATGGTTGTGTGCTTTCTGGAGGGAGAAAGGGGGGGGGGGGGGGGGTGTAGGTGTAGGGTGCTGTTCATGCTAAAAGATTGCCGGCGGCCAGGCTTACATGAACAGGGAATCGGGCGGCATGAACAAAAGAAACTATCAGAGTGAACAGTTTATTTATAGACGCTATTCTATTTCTTAGGGAAATACCGCCAAGCACAAAAATAAAATACGTAATGACAGATGAATCAGTTCAAATTAGAAACATTTAGCTAATTGGCGGTTCTCAATTTCAGGAACCGGGTTTTGTCGGGTAAACGGGTAAAGAAAACACAAACCCGTACCCGACTTCGTCGGGCGGGTATCGGGTACCCGTCGTCTTCCCTACTTTAAACTGAGATATTTCCTGGATAACCTATGTGTCTTCTATTGGCAGAACAAATGTAAACAAGCAATGTGTACCTCATAATGGCCGCCACCTGACGTATATTGAAAGCTACCTAGATTCTAGAGGAAAAAATGGGAGGTTAGATTATTTTGTACAGCTAAGAGAACAGTTAATTTTGCTTAAATTGGTATCAGATATGAGTAAAGAACATATCACTTTAACCCACGAGTATATGCACGTCAATGGGCTGCATACCCTTGGAAACCACGAACTATTTGAGCAAGCAATGACAATGACATCAATAAATATTAAATGAAGGTAAACAGATTACAAAATTTTTGCCAGGTGTCAGTACTCTACTAGCTTGACAATGAGACAAAATAGTCAGTTCCTATTTGCCTTTAAAAAGGAACAACAAGCTCCAAGAGGACAAAGCGAGAAGCGCTACGGTGAGGATGTTGTCAAAATTCGCGGCGCGCTAGGAATGGTACCTACACATCTTCTCTTACTACGATCTAGTCGTTATTGTATTTATATGGTTTAACTTATATGACAAAATATTTAGTTTGCATATCAATTATTGTTGTAAAGATGGTTTCAAAATAATATACATAATAGTTAACTAATTATGACAATTCACGCATCAGAGATGGACAGCTTTAGAAAATAGTTTTGTTTTCTCAAACTCAATTGGCGAAAAACTAATGATCGGATTTGTTCGAGAATTCTCCAAACATGCGTAGCAGCCTTTGTAGACAATAACAAAATAAACTTTCTAAATAGAAAGTGCCCTGAACCCAAATTCGTAGCATGCACTAAAATGCAAGGGTGTGCATATTTTCACGTCCCAACCGCACGCCGAGACTACGTTTCCAAGGTTATATTTGTAAAACAAATCGTTATTTATGGATGTTTATTCTATATGAATGGCTTACGGGTCTTCTACATTGGTATTGGTTTCTATATACATAGATCTCGACAGTACTGGCTGCTTAGATTTTAATATAAGTAATAAAAACTGTTGTTTCGCATCTGGCAGCTATGTTAAGTTGCCTCACCGACCTCATCGTAGCGGCCATCACACACTTCGGCGACAGTAAAGTCCGATTCACACAAAGTTATAAGGTATTGCAATAGCAATAAGAATAGGGTATAAGAAAGTGGTATAAGGTATAAGCTGAGGAGGCCAAAGACTTTCCTGAAAAGATACTACATTTTTGTGTAGACTTCTTTGACTTGCTCTGGCGGCAGTTTGAGTAACTACAGCTGGCTGTCAATCAGCTGACTTCCCGCAGCTGTTATTTACGTTTTAAACCGGCATCGAATGTATTGACAATAATTAAAAATAATAGTTAAAAATAATAAGAAAAAGAATAATTATTATTATTCATTATTGTTGTGTTGTTAGATCATTAATGACGCCGATGGGAGAAGATATTTTGCACGTAGTCACCGGATGCAAGGTCTTTTTGATGTGTACCGGTTGTATACGGTGAGTTTTTGTTTTGACTAATAATTTACAATGAAAACATCTGTTACATTGATTCAAGTTGCTAGCATCCCATTGGCGTGTTATAAGTGACGTTTCAACGCATGATTGGTCCGTCATAAGAAAGTTGAAATATCTGAACTCTCTTATACCAGTCTTATACCAATTGCTATTGCTATTGCAATGACACATTTGTGTGAACCCTTGTACGTAATCCCTATGGCCCAACTCGGCTTGTGACTATACCTATACCTTAGGCTATACCATTCTTATAACGTTGTGTGAATCGGGCTTAACGCTATCAAAGGCGAATATGGACTACTAGTTTGGAAGCAGTACTCTGCAGTTTGAAGAGAGGTGCATGCAAATGAGGGCAGACCACTCTGCTTATGCATTTCTGCACCAAAGTTTGAATGTGTAGGCTACCAAAAGTCGAAAATGCTTATGGATGGGTTAATTATAAGAAACAAGTTTACAATTTACTTCTACAAAACCCAACTATATAGCCTAGGCCCTATGCCTAGGGACCAAGGGGACCCTAAAGGTGTAGGGACCAAGGGAGCCGGGACCAACTATTGTAGAACTAGGGCCTAGCCTAGGCCTAGGCCTACTTGTGTTGACTGTGCATGACTGTGTTCAACTTCAAACATTACTGTTAAATGTTAACTAGGCTCTAGTAGGCCTAGTCTACCTCCGTCTAGCCCTACCTAAGGTTACGAACAGACCTAGGCTAGGGCCCTGAGCAGGAAAGGCTGCACGACTAGGCCTAGGCCTAGGCCTAGCCCTAGCCTAGGTTTTGGGTTTATAGTAGGCCTAGGCCCCTAGGCCTAGGCTAGGCCTAAGTATTGGATTTGAACTTCAAACGCAATGGCCTAAGCAGGAAGTGGGACACTACATAACCTTACCTTCTCCTATTCGTTCATTGCTATGCCACACTGGTCCAGTGATTTTCATACGTCACTGTATAAAAAATATTTGTTACAGCTGATTTCATTAAAATACACAATCACTGTGCAAGAAAATCTCATGGTTCTCTCGAAATTTCAGAATCTAACCAAAATAACATCACAAAAAGTTGACGCAGTCCACCCCTCACCTGGGCAAATACTCGTAGCCATCTGTATTTGTATCACATAAATTAAAAAGGCTCTGCATCACTCATTTTACAAAGCGCGGGTTTACAAAATTATACCAAATCGATTTTTTTCGCCTGACGAAGTGGTTACTTTTACAATCTGACATTCAATGCACCATCACCTACCGAAGAAGAACATTACCTCGAGGCGAAGGCGAAAGCGAGGAAATTACTCCCCTTCCCCAAGAAATTCCATGTTCCGGATTTTAGTTTCATACATGCTATTTTCCTTATTTCTCTATGCAAAACAGAATCCCTAGCTGCTCAACAATGTTTCTAGCAACAAGTGTACTGAAATTCAACGGATCGACAATGCCAATGCGATCCATGCAGAAGTTACGTACGATATGCTTGCTTTTGATCATTGATCAAGAAGTCGAATTCGACACTGAAGAAAGTGTTTAGTTTGATATATATATATATATCTCTGGCTCCTGTCCTGTTTCCAACTTAAGTTAGGTCAGGGGGTGGCTATAGCCACCAGGATTCTAGGGCACTTCAAGAGCTCCAACACCGGCTTGCCAGGCCTGTCATGTCCTCTTCAAATTCACTCTCTTTTCTTCCCACCAGCTCACGCCATCCACTTCTGTCTTCCCACAGTCTTTTTGCTTGCACTTCTTGACAACTTCCACCTCTATCTTCTACATCATTTCTTATTTGATCTTGCCACCTCTCTCTAGGTCTACCAACTCTTCTTTCAACTTGGTCTCTACTTTCAAATTCTGTCTTTGGGATTCTGTTCTCTCCCATTCTTCTGACATGTCCATACCACCTCAACCTTTCTCGTCCTATTTTTAAGCGAGCGAAGCGAGCGTCTCCACTTGACTCTTATGGCACTTCGTTCTGGTTTTTTTTGGGGTTTTTTTGTTTTGTTTTTATGTCCTGTCGATAGCGGTCGAACGGAAAGTCCGATCAACTTGAAATTTGGACCATCCACAAGCCTCGATGTGGATTGAAGGTGTATAGTTTTGAGGCAAAATCGTTCGAAAAGTTACAAAGTTACACCATAGTTACTGCAAAATATTTTTCTGAAACAAAATGGTGGCAAAATGTGAGATAGCCATATTTTTTTAAAGCTTTTTCCGATCACGAATATGTTCATGTAATGGCGATCTGATAAATATTGGCAAAGTTACACAAAAGTTACTCGAAAATATATTTCTGAAACACAGTAACAGCAAAATGTGAGGTGGCTATCTATAGTAAATTTTTGTCCGGTCACGAATATACTAACGTAAACGCGATTTGATACATATTAGAGGCAGAAATTACATTTCTTTTGCTGTCAATAACTGTTAGTAACGGTGGCGGACCGCGGCGAAAACATGACAGCGAAAATTCTAAGCAACGCACATTGCACTGCATCCAACAATGTCGGGAAGTATAATAGCTATGAAAATTAGAAAAATTTTTGCAATGCGCATTCTTGAATTGTTGTTAATTGTTGTTTGTATTAGCATTGAAATCTTTTCGCCAGAAAGTTCGTAGACATTGACGCGCTCGCTTATCAACGCGTCAAACAGAGCGTTTTCCTAGTATTGAGCGAGCGAAGCGAGCGTTTCCACTTGACTCTTATGGCACTTCGTTCTGTTTCTTTTGGGGGGTTTTGTTTTTTTGTTTTTATGTCCTGTCGATAGCGGTCGAACGGAAAGTCCGATCAACTTGAAATTTGGACCATCCACAAGCCTCGATGTGGATTGAAGGTGTATAGTTTTGAGGCAAAATCGTTCGAAAAGTTACAAAGTTACACAATAGTTACTGCAAAATATTTTTCTGAAACAAAATGGTGGCAAAATGTGAGATAGCCATATTTTTTTAAAGCTTTTTCCGATCACGAATATTTTCATGTTATGGCGATCTGATAAATATTGGCAAAGTTACACAAAAGTTACTCGAAAATATATTTCTGAAACACAGTAACAGCAAAATGTGAGGTGGCTATCTATAGTAAATTTTTGTCCGGTCACGAATATACTAACGTAAACGCGATTTGATACATATTAGAGGCAGAAATTACATTTCTTTTGCTGTCAATAACTGTTAGTAACGGTGGCGGACCGCGGCGAAAACATGACAGCGAAAATTCTAAGCAACGCACATTGCACTGCATCCAACAATGTCGTGAAGTATAATAGCTATGGAAATTAGAAAAATTTTTGCAATTCGCATTCTTGAATTGTTGTTAATTGTTGTTTGTATTAGCATTGAAATCTTTTCGCCAGAAAGTTCGTAGACATTGACGCGCTCGCTTATCAACGCGTCAAACAGAGCGTTTTCCTAGTATTGAGCGAGCGAAGCGAGCGTTTCCACTTGACTCTTATGGCACTTCGTTCTGTTTTTTTTGGGGGGTTTTGTTTTTTTGTTTTTATGTCCTGTCGATAGCGGTCGAACGGAAAGTCCGATCAACTTGAAATTTGGACCATCCACAAGCCTCGATGTGGATTGAAGGTGTATAGTTTTGAGGCAAAATCGTTCGAAAAGTTACAAAGTTACACCATAGTTACTGCAAAATATTTTTCTGAAACAAAATGGCGGCAAAATGTGAGATAGCCAGATTTTTCTACAGATTTTTCCGGTTACGAATATGGTAATGTAATGGCGATCTGATAAATATTGGCAAAGTTACACAAAAGTTACTCGAAAATATATTTTTGAAACACAGTTACGGCAAAATGTGAGGTGGCTATGTTATAGTACATTTTTCTCCGGTTACGAATATACTAACGTAAACGCGATCCGATACGTATAAGAGGCAGAAATTACATTTCTATTGCTGTCAATAACTGTTAGTAACGGTGGCGGACCGCGGCGAAAACATGACAGCGAGAATTCTTAGCAACGCACATTGCACTGCATCCAACAATGTCGGGAAGTATAATAGCTATGGAAATTAGAAACATTTTTGCAATGCGCATTCTTGAATTGTTGTTAATTGTTGTTTGTATTAGCATTGAAATCTTTTCGCCAGAAAGTTCGTAGATATTGACGCGCTCGCTTATCAACGCGTCAAACAGAGCGTTTTCCTAGTATTGAGCGAGCGAAGCGAGCGTTTCCACTTGACTCTTATGGCACTTCGTTCTGTTTTTTTTGGGGGGTTTTGTTTTTTTGTTTTTATGTCCTGTCGATAGCGGTCGAACGGAAAGTCCGATCAACTTGAAATTTGGACCATCCACAAGCCTCGATGTGGATTGAAGGTGTATAGTTTTGAGGCAAAATCGTTCGAAAAGTTACAAAGTTACACCATAGTTACTGCAAAATATTTTTCTGAAACAAAATGGCGGCAAAATGTGAGATAGCCAGATTTTTCTACAGATTTTTCCGGTTACGAATATGGTAATGTAATGGCGATCTGATAAATATTGGCAAAGTTACACAAAAGTTACTCGAAAATATATTTTTGAAACACAGTTACGGCAAAATGTGAGGTGGCTATGTTATAGTACATTTTTCTCCGGTTACGAATAAACTAACGTAAACGCGATCCGATACGTATAAGAGGCAGAAATTACATTTCTATTGCTGTCAATAACTGTTAGTAACGGTGGCGGACCGCGGCGAAAACATGACAGCGAGAATTCTTAGCAACGCACATTGCACTGCATCCAACAATGTCGGGAAGTATAATAGCTATGGAAATTAGAAACATTTTTGCAATGCGCATTCTTGAATTGTTGTTAATTGTTGTTTGTATTAGCATTGAAATCTTTTCGCCAGAAAGTTCGTAGATATTGACGCGCTCGCTTATCAACGCGTCAAACAGAGCGTTTTCCTAGTTTATATAACAGCTTTTCAACTCTAACTTTTGTCCTGATTTTCTGGCTTCTAATTTTGTCTAGCTTTGATATTCCGGCTATGGCTCTTACAAACTTCATGGAGGCTGCCTGGATCCTACTTGCATCTCTCTCTCCTAGTGTTCAGGTCACTGAACCATATGTAAGGATGGGCGATGGGTAAATAGTTAAGCGAGCGAAGCGAGCGTTTCCACGAGACTCTTATGGCACTTCGTTCTGATTTTTTTTTTTTTTTTTTTGTACCGTACTAGACTCTAACGGCACTTCATTCTGTTTGTTTGTTTTTTGTTTGTTTTTTTTTTTGTTTTTATGTCCGTCGATAGCGGTCGAACGGAAAGTCCGATCAACTTGAAATTTGGACCATCCACAAGCCTCGATGTGGATTGAAGGTGTATAGTTTTGAGGCAAAATCGTTTGAAAAGTTACAAAGTTACTCCATAGTTACTGCAAAATATTTTTCTGAAACAAAATGGCGGCAAAATGTGAGATAGCCATATTTTTTTAAAGCTTTTTCCGGTCACGAATATGTTCATTTAATGGCTATCTGATCAATATTGGAAAAGTTACACAAAAGTTACTCGAAAATATTTTTCTGAAAAACAGTTACAGCAAAATGTGAGGTGGCTATCTTGAAGTACATTTTCATCCGGTCACGAATATACTAATGTAAACGCGATTGGATGCGTATTAGAGGCAGAAATTACATTTCTATTGCTGTCAATAACTGTTAGTAACGGTGGCGGACCGCGGCGAAAACATGACAAAGAAAATTCTTAGCAACGCACATGGCACTGCGTTCAACAATATCGGGAATTATTAAGCGAGCGAAGCGAGCGTTTCCACTTGACTCTTATGGCACTTCGTTCTGTTTTTTTTTTTTTTGTTTGTTTGTTTGTTTGTTTTTTTTTTTTTTTTGTTTTTATGTCTGTCGATAGCGGTCGAACGGAAAGTCTGATCAACTTGAAATTTGGACCATCCACAAGCCTCGATGTGGATTGAAGGTGTATAGTTTTGAGGCAAAATCGTTCGAAAAGTTACAAAGTTACACCATAGTTACTGCAAAATATTTTTCTGAAACAAAATGGCGGCAAAATGTGAGATAGCCATATTTTTTTAAACTTTTTTTCGGTCACGAATATGTTCATTTTTTGACGATACGATTAATATTGGCAAAGTTACACAAAAGTTACTCGAAAATATATTTCTGAAACACAGTTACGGCAAAATGTGAGGTGGCTATCTTATAGTAAATTTTTGTCCGGTCACGAACATACTAATGTAAACGCGATCCAATACATATTAGAGGCAGAAATTACATTTCTATTGCTGTCAATAAGTGTTAGTAACGGTGGCGGACCGTGTTGAAAACATGACCACGAAAATTCTTAGCAACGCACATTGCACTGCATACAACAATGTCGGAAAGTATAATAGCCATGGAAATAAGAACAATTTTTGCAATGCGCATTCTTGAATTGTTGTTAATAGTTGTTCGTATTAGCATTGAAAACTTTTCGCCAGAAAGTTCGAAGATATTGACGCGCTCGCTTATCAACGCGTCAAACAGAGCGTTTTCCTAGTTAAGCGAGCGAAGCGAGCGTTTCTACTTGACTCTAATGGCACTTCGTTCTGTTTTTTTGTTTGTTTGTTTTTTTTTTTTTTATGTCCGTCGATAGCGGTCGAACGGAAAGTCCGATCAACTTGAAATTTGGACCATCCACAAGCCTCGATGTGGATTGAAGGTGTATAGTTTTGAGGCAAAATCGTTCGAAAAGTTACAAAGTTACACCATAGTTACTGCAAAATATTTTTCTGAAACAAAATGGCGGCAAAATGTGAGATAACCAGATTTTTCTACAGATTTTTCCGGTCAAGAATATTTTAGTGTAATGGCGATCTGATAAGTATTGGCAAAGTTACACGAAAGTTACTCGAAAATAGTTTTCTAAAACGCAGTAACGGCAAAATGTGAGGTGGCTATCTTATAGTAAATTTTTGTCCGGTCACGAATATACTAATTAAAACGCGATCCGATACGTATTCCAGGCAAAAATTACATTTCTATTGCTGTCAATAACTGTTAGTAACGGTGGCGGACCGTGTTGAAAACATGACCACGAAAATTCTTAGCAACGCACATTGCACTGTATCCAACAATGTCGGGAAGTATAATAGCCATGGAAATAAGAACAATTTTTGCAATGCGCATTCGTGAATTGTTGTTAATTGTTGTTCGTATTAGCATTGAAAACTTTTCGCCAGAAAGTTCGTAGATATGGACGCGCTCGCTTATCAACGCGTCAAACAGAGCGTTTTCCTAGTAATAGCTATGGGAATTAGAAAAGTTTTTGCAATGTGCATTCTTGAATTGTTGTTAATTGTTGTTTTTATTAGCTTTGAGATCTTTTCGCCAGAACGTTCGTAGATATGGACGCGCTCGCTTATCAACGCGTCAAACAGAGCGTTTTCCTAGTTATGTTTGTTTTTTGTTTTGTTTTTATGTCTGTCGATAGCGGTCGAACGGAAAGTCCGATCAACTTGAAATTTGGACCATCCACAAGCCTCGATGTGGATTGAAGGTGTATAGTTTTGAGGCAAAATCGTTTGAAAAGTTACAAAGTTACTCCATAGTTACTGCAAAATATTTTTCTGAAACAAAATGGCGGTAAAATGTGAGATAGCCATATTTTTTTAAAGTTTTTTCCGGTCACGAATATGTTCATTTAATGGCTATCTGATCAATATTGGCAAAGTTACACAAAAGTTACTCGAAAATATTTTTCTGAAAAACAGTTACAGCAAAATGCGAGGTGACTATCTTGTAGTACATTTTCATCCGGTCACGAATATACTAATTTAGACGCGATCGGATACGTATTAGAGGCAGAAATTACATTTCTATTGCTGTCAATAACTGTTAGTAACGATGGCGGACCGCGGCGAAAACATGACAAAGAAAATTCTTAGCAACGCACATGGCACTGCATTCAACGATATCGGGAATTATAATAGCTATGGGAATAAAAAACATTTTTGCAATGTGCATTCTTGAATTGTTGTTAATTGTTGTTTTGATTAGCTTTGAGATCTTTTCGCCAGAACGTTCGTAGATATGGACGCGCTCGCTTATCAACGCGTCAAACAGAGCGTTTTCCTAGTATACCTTATATAGCACCTTACATTCTCTAGGGAAATCTTCATTCTTTGTTTGTTTGATGTTTGAAGTTTGATGAAAAGCAAAATTAATAATACATTAGTTAATTGTATTACTCTTCCCGTAGTCACTTTCAAAATATAAAACGAACATAAAAATATAAAACGATATGAAATGTGAATATAAAACGATCAAAAACACATTAAAGAATTAGTGGGGTTACTTTAGCCCAATTTCCTATACCGACCCGGACAAAATTAGGAGAAAGCTGATTTTTTCAGGGTCGCTTACAAATATAATTTTATATAACATACTTTGGGTCCGCCAAAATCCGCCTTGTGCGTTAGCCGCCATCTTGGAAAATGTCGGCGATTCCGGTATTACACTAAATCACTTGTTGTGAGTGCTCTATGTAACAAAAAATTACGTGAGTGCAGTCAAATGAAAGATAATATTATGATCAATAATAATATTGTATGGAATTTTAGTTATTTATCATATTACAATAGAAGGAAGTAATTAAGTGATCCACCGCATAAGTGGATATTTGTATTTTGATGATTTACGATAAAAGTAATAACGTATCCATAACTTGTGTTCATACAAAACATAATGCGTATTCTGTTTAGAACACACGTGCCAAGTCTTATTTACATAACTTTAACAATGTTTGAGATACGAGCTATTGTATATCTGCATGTGTCGTGGCCGCCATTGCCCCGGACAGAGCAAAACTCATTACCTTAGCCCATCGGTCAGTAACAACATATAAAAAGAAACTTTTTTTAAAATGATGACTAAAGAATGTAATTGAGCTTCACTTAGACCAAAGCAACATATGTGCTTTAGTCGCCATTTTGAAAAATGGCGACGGTTACAGTTTTGTCTTCAAACATGCTTTGTGAAGGCTATATATAACATAAAATAACATAAAGAATCTTAATTGAAAGATATAATTGGGAACTTCTATAAACAGGGGAAAAATTGTAAGTAATTAGATGAGCGTAGCGAATGTATCAATCAATTCAAATGGTTCATTCTCCAAATGCGCGAATTGTGTTCGTCACACACCGGTCAAACGGTTCGACGGATTTGACCAAAATTTTAAACCAACACTCCTTAATACTCAAATTGACGATGTCAAGATGAACAGAAAAACCCGTCAAGATGACAACCTACAAAAAAATAAATTACCGAAAACATTTAAGTTTTAATTTCTGTTAATTGAAACTTACGGACGGATTTAAGTAATGTTTTGAGCTCGTGGTAGAATGGGCCCATGGTAAGTCTGAAAAATGAGACCCTGTTCTCCCCCCCCCCCCCCCTTCTCCTCTGTCCCACTTAAGATTCCTTCTTCTGCAATTTGTCCTGCCGTTCCTAGCTTCTGGACTCTCCTTATGACGACCCCCACGATATAAGAAAAATGGATCTTATTCGGAAGACGCCATGTGGCCTAAGCTGTCGCGTAAGTCACTAAATGCCAAATAATAACAATGTTTTATATTTATTGATATCCACAACAAAGGTATTGCCACTGTCTTGGCTAAAGTTAGTTTAACGTTGTAATTGTTACCGTCATTTTGTAAGCGCATTTTTAGTTAATATTTACGGCAATGTTCCCAAACACTGCTGCACTTATAATTATTCACATAGTAAGTGTTGTCTATCACTCTCACTTGTTTAGGTGTCCAATTATACAAATTGAACATTGCTCCAACACTGTGGCTAGCAGTATTTGTTGAATGAATAGAATCGCTCTCCATCCAATGATGTATTTTAGCTCCATAAAGAGCCAGTTAACATTTCCTCCTACACCGTTTGCTTGTTGTGGATTGTCTTGAGCCATCGTGAGAGGATGGGGAAGTTCACGATTGTTAATGATGATTATTAAGACCCGTTTTATTTCCTTCTTTAAAACAAGCACTAGTTGCGTCACTCACATCATGTCAGTACATAAACAGCCCACTGCAATTTTTCAATTTCTGCTAGCTTGCTCTGAAACCGAGAAATATTATTTCCTTTATTGACTGTGTTGGCAGATCCTGGCGATACCATTGAAATGACAACGTCTTGAGAATTTTGACCAATTAAGATAACTAGTAATCTGTATCATTACCAACGTCTGCAACTGGGGGACCACTGTCTGCCAAGTTTAATGTTGTATCCACTATTAGAGTGCATGCAGCAGTTTTTGCATTGACAATGTTTATATCTTGAAACATTAACCGATTGGAAAACTTTTTATAAGCCGGGCTTTATTCTGCCAATTCCCAGGAATGCGGCCGCTGACGTAAGCTTAGTACGCTTAGTAATATGCAATGCATGAGCGAATTTCCAAAGACAATTTCGTGTGAGGTGGTCGAGGCCATGTACGCGATGGAGAAGGACCCCCCCCCCCAACTATTATGTTGGCACTCTCTGCATATCTCAGTTCGTGGGTGCAAGTAACCGCTGATTGATGCAATAGCCTGTTCAAAATGTTTCGTTCTCGTTATCATCAAATGGTGATGGTGATGGATAACAGACAAGAGTTGCTCTATCGCATTTGACTGTTTATCATCATGGGGGTCGTCATAAGGAGAGTCAAGCAGAAGAAGGGCAAATTGCAGAAGAAGGAATCTTAAGTGGGACAGAGGAGAAGGGGGGGGGGGGGGGGCGGGGAACAGGGTCTCCTTTTTCAGACTTACCATGGGTTATACTTAGAATGGGCCATTCTACCACGAGCCCAAAACGTTTTAAATCCGTCCGTAAGTTTCAATTAACAGAAATTAAAACTTAAATGTTTTCGGTAATTAATTTTTTGTAGGTGGTCATCATGACGGATTTTTATGTTCATCTTGACATCGTCAATTTGAGTATTAAAATCTTGGTCAAATTCGTCGAACCGTTTGACCGGTGTGTGACGAACACAATTCGCGCATGGAGAGAATGAACTATTTGAATTGATTGATACATTCGCCACGCTCATCTAATAACTTACAAGTTTTCCCCTGTTTAAAGAAGTTCCCAATCATATCTTTCAATTAAGATTCTTCATGTTATTTTATGTTATATGTAGCCTTCACAAAGCATGTTTGAAGACAAAACTGTAACCGTCGCCATTTTTCAAAATGGCGACTAAAGCACATATGTTACTTTGGTCTAAGTGAAGCTCAATTACATTCCTTAGTCATCATGTAAACACAAGTTTCTTTTAATGTGTTGTTACTGACCGATGGGCTAAGGTAATGAGTTTTGCTCTGTCCGGGGCGATGGCGGCCACGACACATGCAGATATACAATAGCTCGTATCTCAAACATTGTTAAAGTTATGTAAATAAGACTTGGCACGTGTGTTCTAAACAGAATAAGCATTATCTTTTGTATGAACACAAGTTATGGATACGTTATTACTTTTATCGTAAATCATCAAAATACAAATATCCACTTATGCGGTGGATCACTTAATTACTTCCTTCTATTGTAATATGATAAATAACTAAAATTCCATACAATATTATTATTGATCATAATATTGTCTTACATTTGAAACCACTCACGTAATTTTATGTTACATAGAGCACTCACAACAAGTGATTTAATGGAATACTGTAATCGCCGACATTTTCCAAGATGGCGGCTAACGCACAAGGCGGATTTTGGCGGACCCGAAGTATGTTATATAAAATAAAATTTGTAAGCGACCCTGAAAAAATCAGCTTTCTCCTAATTTTGTCCGGGTTAAAACCTAAAATTCCTCCTCTAAATACAGTATAACAAACTAGTATGTCAGCCACTGTTTTATATTATCTTCGTCTACGAAAGAGCACATCAAAATAATATTTGTTACATAATATGAGTTCATTTCATTCATTTGATTTCGCATAGATCGTGTTCGTAGCCCCCGTTTCCCTCGTGTCATTGCTTTGTGTCGATAACGTGTCTCGTGGCCCAACTCTCGCAATCCCTAGGGAGTCTGGAGGCTGGACAACGTCCATCTCGCTAGCGAGTGCGCTGTTGACGTCTGCAGGGAGGGGGTCCAGGAACGACAATGGTTCGTCGTCGCCGGACAGCTCAGTGTAGTCGTCGTCCGCTTCTTCCTCTTCACCACACGAGCTACACGTGTGGATCTGGCACGCCTGCAACACGAAGCCGTTACAAGTATACTCTATAGCATTTGATAATAATATATATTATCATTCTCTACTCTTTATTCCAACATTTTAGTTGTAATAGTAATAATAATAATAATAAAAATAATAATAAAAATAATAATAATAATAATCAAAAACAATAAAATAATAATAATAATAATAATAATAATAATAATAATAAATAATAATAAAAATAATAAAAATAATAATAATAATAATAATAATAATAATAATAATAATAATAATAATAATAATAATAATAATAATAATAATAATAATAATAATAATAATATTAATAATTAACAATAACAAACACAAACAACAGTAACAAAAAAATGACAAACAGTAACGCGACGCAAAGAAGACAACACACGAGGACGACGCAAAGAAGATCATATTAGTAAGTAAGTAAGTATTTCTTTATTTTTCATGTTAACATGTATGAATACAGGGTTACAAGAAAAAAAGGCGAGGTTCAAAAAATACATTTTTGTTCTTCCACCCTACCATAATATCTTAAAATATTTTAAATTTATATATGAACAGTTGACAGACTCTCGTCAGGTGAGATAAGACGCCCGTTTTAGGGAAACGTTTACACTTGAGTGGTAGGTAGAGAACTCAGAAACTCTTCCAAGTTGTAGAAGGGATTTGCAAGGAGGTACTTTTTAAATTCATGTTTTAATGATGTTGGGGGCAAGCCTGTGTTCATAAATGATGATACTTTGTTGAAGATTTTCCTTCCCATATAGTATAGGTGTGTTTCTAAATTTTTTGTTCTGTGTGTGGGGTATTGTAGTAATTCTTTGTTTCTTGTGTTGTGTGCGTGATGTATTTCGTTTGTGAATATTTTTGGGTTGGATTTTACAAAACATAATAATTGGATTTATACAGGTAGGTATTAGTTACAGTCATGATGGAAAGCTCCTTGAATTTTGCTCGGCAGCTGTCCCTTCTTCTTAAGTTTCCCATAATCCTTATTGCTCGTTTTTGTAATATCAGTACACGTTGGAGTTGATATTATTCATATCAATATACAGTGTATACTATGAACAAGTGCTAATAAGACACAGTAACGACTGAAGTTGAACAACAGTACCTCATGGAAATACTTGACATTACATCCAAATTGTCCGTATAACATGTAAACACCGGCTTTGACCGAGATTGATGACTGTTTAAACTAGTGACATGTGATTAGTGAAGTTAAATAAGGTAGACACATGGAAATACTTCACATTACGTCCGTATAAAGGATGGTCCACACAGATTTTTTAAGCATAAGATTTAAGGTTTAACGCGTAGTCGTAAAGTTGGATCATAGGAAACACGTACTGGCGTTCACACAAGTTTTAGCTTTAAGACGTTGTTTTTAGTTTTAAGACGTTGTTTTCATTGTTGAAACCTTATGCATTATGTCTTAAAAATCTGTGTGGACCAGCCCTAACATGCTAACGCCGGTTTTGACCGAGATCGTATGATTGTGATACATTCAATAAAATAATAATAATATACCTATGAAAGTGACACTGACTTTCATGGGTAAAAGAACAACTAAATAGTAAATAGTAAGTACTGAATCTGATTTACACTAGTGTAAAGTGTAGGACAGAAGAACGAAGCTCAGCAGATCTCTGCATGACATACGAATTGGGAGGGGCGCTTTACAGCTTGCCAAACTCCACACACACAGCATCAACTCACATTATACCAACATACAAATACGATGCAGACGAATGTCGAGATTCGGAGCAAACTGTTAATATTTACCCGTATATCGAGTCGTAAATACGGTTTGTCGTAACTCCACGTCTGCGGATAGATTCGTATGCCTGCGGTGATTATCGGCGGCTCCAGGGTGTACGGACATGGACGGCTACACTCACACCGCCCCCCGGACCTTTTCTCCTCAAAATACTGTTAAAAACAAAACAGAAAATAAAGAAACGTTCATGAATTCCTAAGAATGATGTATTTTGGGCACTGAAGTAGCCTACAGCTGTTAGTAGCATTCGGCAATGCGTATGCCACAATCAGCTTTGTCCTGCACGTAGGTCCAACTGCCCTGTGCGTGCGCGTACATGTCCCGATAGGCGAGCGAGAAGCTCTTCACCCCCCCCCCCCCCTCTACGCCACGTGAATGTGTTGTCTTACCATCAACGAGCCGTCTTTGTTCTGCACGTAGGTCCAACTGCCCTGCGCGTACATGTCCCGGTAGGCGAGCGAGAAGCTCTTCACCCCCCCCCCCCCCCCCCCTCTACGCTACGTGAATGAGTTGTCTTACCATCAACGAGCCGTCTTTGTCCTGCACGTAGGTCCAACTGCCCTGCGCGTACATGTCCCGGTAGGCGAGCGAGAAGCTCTTCACCCCCCCCCCCCCCCCTCTACGCTACGTGAATGTGTTGTCTTACCATCAACGAGCCGTCTTTGTTCTGCACGTAGGTCCAACTGCCCTGCGCGTACATGTCCCGGTAGGCGAGCGAGAAGCTCTTCACCCCCCCCCCCCCCCCTCTACGCTACGTGAATGAGTTGTCTTACCATCAACGAGCCGTCTTTGTCCTGCACGTAGGTCCAACTGCCCTGCGCGTACATGTCCCGGTAGGCGAGCGAGAAGCTCTTCACCCCCCCCCCCCCCCCCTCTACGCCACGTGAATGTGTTGTCTTACCATCAACGAGCCGTCTTTGTTCTGCACGTAGGTCCAACTGCCCTGCGCGTACATGTCCCGGTAGGCGAGCGAGAAGCTCTTCACCCCCCCCCCCCCCTCTACGCTACGTGAATGAGTTGTCTTACCATCAACGAGCCGTCTTTGTCCTGCACGTAGGTCCAACTGCCCTGCGCGTACATGTCCCGGTAGGCGAGCGAGAAGCTCTTCACCTTCCCCTTCTCCCCTCTCGCAGAGCCGCCGCAGATCTTCAACTCGCTCACACTCTTGATCCTCGGGAAGTCCACTTCAAGAAAGTATTCATTGTTTTTACCAATCAGTGGGCCGGTGTCGGCCAGTGCAGGGAACGAGTAACCCTCTTTGGAATACCTGTACAGTGTACAGTGAGACGAGATGATTTCGTTGCATTAGAATTACAAGGTTCTATCTACTCATTGGGTGATTGTTCAGGAAAGGGTTTTCTAAAATCCATTGTCTAGATATGTAGTATTTTAATGAAATAATTGCATGAAATAATTCACAATGACTACTTGTATGATGTTTATTGATTTTAGAAATACATTTATCATGTAAGTGCACTTTTAGTCAGTAAATAATCAATATTAAACTTCAGATAGAACTCTGTTAGCCTGAAGTGGCTACTTATAGGCCTACATCAGAAAATTTCAAAGTTCTATCTGTTTTCAAAGTTTTTTTAAGTGGTTATGAAATTAGGTATGTGATTGTTCATATATTTGACAGGCTTTTAAGAGTTAGATTGAATTATAATTGATTATAATTAACATTGTGCTTTGTGAATGACACAATTGAATGTAATATCATACATAGCGACAAGAAGTCACAAAATCCCAGCAAGGAAACCTATTTTTGTCCAAACATTTGGTTGAAATAAGTTAGTAGGAATAGTAAAACAATCTCCACTGATTTGTGGTTGGTTTCCCGGTTTGTAACATACACTTTCATTGGTTTACGTAAATATTGGAGCCAATAGAAAGCCAGAATCCAGAAAAAATATGTAGATAGAACCTTGTAATTCTGCAAAACATCAGTGAAGGCAGATAGAACTTTGAAATTATCCCAAAAGTAAAATATATGACCGCTAGAATGCACTGTAGACAGAAATTATTGATACTGTAGGTAAAGTAGAATGCAGTAAAACCAAAATATGAAAAATTTAAAAAATGCGAGATAGAACCTTGTAATTCTAATGCAACGAAGAGTGTACCACATAGAAGGAAATTGCAGATTTCATTCTCATATTCGTTACCATATTATATTAGACATAAAAACGAATTTTCACAAGTCGTTATGGTATGCTGCTATTTGAGACCATAGCACCACTTCTTACCAGATTCAGAGGCGGACTGGGGGGTTAGGGCCCCGTACGGAAAAGGGTTGTAGGGGCCCCGGGACAATGGCGAAGCTTTCAGGGGTCTGGGCGAAGCCCCAGCCGCCGGAGGCGAAATTTGGTCAGCCTATTATTTTGTTTAGAACGCATATAAACACGTTTAAAAATCGATAAATGATGATAGTTATGTGGAGCAACGTGTTGAACTGTGAACACCACATTTTTAAAAACGCAATTGAAGAAGAAACTTTCCCAACACTGGCAGTTGTGTATTTCAAACTATATTGTTTCCCAACCCTCTACAAATATCGACTACTTCGACTACTAGTTGTCCACTCGCGTCGTGTAATTTGTACTCGTAACGAGGGAACGGGATGCAGCTGGGGTCTGGGGCAAAGCCCCTGCCGCCGGAGGCTATGTCGCCGAAGGCGAAACAATTTTCGGCCCTGCATGATGCCTAGTGGTCTAAAACGCGTTTTGAGGCGAAATCCTATCATGAAAAACAATTAAACGAAACTCAATATTGCACTGATAATTCCTTACATCAACGGTCTAGGATATTAGTTCGATCCTGTCATTTGAGTAGTCTTATGGCTAGTGCTGCGCTGGATTGGATTTCAGTTGGCGCCGATAGACATACTTTTGCCACAAAGTTCGCTTTTTTAAATTTTGAACGCTAATAAGTTATAGACACGTGATCAGCCTGATTTGTCAGTCAGTTATTTTATATGGAAAGCGGTTTTGTAATGACACATGACTTGAAAACTCCTTTATTTCACTTTTACTAAAGCCGTGGTTTTTAAGGACCACGCACGCGTCATTGCGTCAGCGTCATGCGTCGCGCGGAAGTCAAAGCTAAGTTTTTAAATGGAAGTGGTTTTTAATGCGTGCGTGCGTGAGTGCCTCGCAACGTCATTTCGAGGGTGCCGTTGCGTTGTGCGTGTGCGGGTTCGGGACCTAGACTTCTGCGTGATCACGCAGCACTCCCCTCACAACAGGTTGGTGTTTTGCCCCGAACAGGTTGTTGTTTTCTATCTTGCGTTCGTCATGAGACATTGCTTTTGATCTGCTGAAACAGGTGTTGGCCATCGATTGCTGCTTGGAGTTGTAATGTCCTCCTTTATTTCTCTCAGGATAACGTGGTAAATATCCCTTGACACTCGGGAAAATTCCCGGAATTTCGTCTCATTATCCATCAAATGCCGTCCAATCAAATTGTAGTGACACCCTTCCTCTGCTCGCTTCTTAAAAATTTCGCTCGTATCCTCACTCGTACAGTAAGCTAATAGCAAATCGTCATCCTCTTCTTCCTCAAAGCGCAATTGCCACAACGAGATCCTCCATGTTTCGCAGTACTCGAGTGATAGAGCACGCAACTTTAAAAACCACTACAAACTAGCGCGGCACGCACACTTATTGCTGCGGGACTCATGACGCTCACGCATTGACGCGTGCGGGGCCCTTACTATTATAAATGGGCAAAATGTATACTTTCAGATAGGTCTATAACAAAGTTTACTCGCAAACTATCAAAAGTCACTCTCAAGTAGCGAGCTAGCGAGCAGAAACTTTGAGGATTCTTGTTTTCTATTAATTTGTTTAGAACGCATATAAACACGTGTTAAAATTGAATGTTGAATGCATGGTGTTTCGAACAAAATGTTGAACTGTGACACCACTTTAAAAATTAAAGAAATTTCCAGCACTGGCATGTTTTATATTTCAAACTAAACTATAAAAAAGTAAGCTCTGAGGAGGAAAGCGGGCATCTTTGTAGCACTTCTAGATGGTCTATATGTCCCTTTTCAGTTTTCACTGACATGAGATACGTATTATGCTCTTCTCACTATTGTTTTATAATCTACATAGCGTAAGATATTTTCAGGGGGTTGGGTGATGGCCCCCAAGGGGGCCCCCAACCGGGGGGGCCCCGTACGGGTTTTTGTAGTTCCGTACCTGCCAGTCCGCCCCTGACCAGATTAGAACATGGCTGACAGTTCGAGGGTACGGTAGTCTAACAAAGTGGCAGGAGAGATGTTTTTGCGCATATTTGAAAGCATGTGGAGCCAAAAGGAACGTCAACGAGGGAGAGGCAGTATTAAAAGTTGCATGTGGTCTAACATTACGATCAGAATACGAACAGCACCTTAGGATGCTTGGTTTGATGTTTACAGAACGTCAGCGCATGACCATCAAAGGCATCTTGGGTTAAACTGGTTAAAAGTGTGTTTCTTTGGAGAAAACCAAAGACATTGGCATAGTGGTTGTATGAGAAAACGTGGTCATGTCTCGTGTAAACAAAGTGACTCACACATCGAGTTTGTTGCTTTGGTCCCGATAGCTCAGGTAAAAGCCGTGTAGGCCTACGTATAATATAAAACCGAATTCTTTTAGACCAATCCCAAGTAACGGGTTAAACCTACATAAAGCTGAAATAAGCATCACATACCTTTATATTCACATAGATATGTTATAAAGCTTATAGGATTTCATCGGTTATAATATAGGCTATCCAAGTAAAACTAAAATATCACCAATGACTAATGACTATAATGAGTCATAAGTGCATGAAATTCAGTTATGTGTTAAATAAAATTGATATAGGTTGCTTCAATGCAAGAAAAAAAATAGTGAACATTTAGCTATTCTACTAGATTCCCTTAGCCAGTTCTGCTGCATTTTTCTTTTAAAGCGCAGTACAGCTGTATCGGTTCTGAGCTCGCTTGCGCCTTCCCGATAGACAAAGCACTCATTGTGTTATACGAGACCAGCCACAACACTCGGCGACTGCGGACAGTGCCGCTCAAAACAGATTGCAACTTTTCTACACATCAAGTCACAAACAAATTAATTGCAGGGCATGTTGTAAAAGTAAACGTTTGTACTAAAAAGTATGTTATCGGTAGAGAAACGATGCACATTAAACCTCTTGATCGATTTTTGATAAATGCCCTATTTTAGCGGTGGTTTTACTATCTCGAGGCAACATTTTTTTTATATGGGAAGAAAAGTTGCTCGGTGCTACTTGGTAGGAACAAGCCAAAAAATCGCGTTTTCTTTCAATTTTTAACCACCTGCTTTTAGAGTATGATATCTTTTAGTCATGTTTTCCATAATAAATAAATAAATAAATAAATTCACATTTAGAGTCTACCCACTCAGTAATTAAACTGATTTGCAGTGGGGGACTTTAATTTAAAGCGACTAAACCAACCCTGTAGGCTCCAAACACCATCGACGAGTGAGCGATAACCAATCAAAGATCGATATGACAAATACGAAACATATGAATCAGTGATTGGACAGTGCGAACACCTGTGGACAAATGTCAGAATCAGCAAGGCCGATTCAGAACAACTTTGAATTTATTGAGTGCTTCGTTGAGGGTGGACATCATACAACTGGTAGATTTTCAGTTTTTCACCTGACTATCCCTTTAAGTGAAGTCCCACTTCAAAAACCGCTAGCAATTAACATTTATCTTGAGAACGCTGGATAACAGTGATATGTAATATATTCACATATTGTTGTTTTGTATAAGATCTAAAAATCTAAACACTGGATAAAAAAAGTTTCGAATATTTTGATCATTACTTAGAAGAAAACCACACATTATGATTATTTTTTATGTTTTCAATAGTGTGTATCGCTCTCAAATATTACTACAAATCCAAAACGTTGGCACAGATTTGATATTGAGACTGATTTTGGACGTAATGCACGCGTCAAGGATCCGCCTACGCGAAGAAACACATTGACCCGGCACCCCCACCAAACTAGACCAAACATTACGTGACATGTACGAAAAGTATTCGCACGTACAGTTCATTTATTTCGCTGTTGGTAAACTCAAAGAGGTGGACAATTTAGTACACCCGCTGAAAAGGGTACGGATGGACTCTGACCAGCTTCGATCGTCGAGCGGTGACGGCTTGTAAAAACAAATTCCATCTTATAAACACAATATTTTTACAATCGGTAATCTAGAACTCGAAATTATACAAATATCGGTTTAAAATTTAACTTTCTACGATGAAAACAACGGGACTTACGAATCTTTTACTCCTACAAACGAATTAGAGGATCTGGATACGTCAGTTATCTCACATTTCAATGATACATAACATGTCAAACTTGAACGGCGAGAGTGAGGGAAGGAACATTTATTTTCGTGACTTCGACAGATACCAACATGAGTTTAAATGAATTGTAGTATTCACACTGCCACACAATACGTTGCAAGCTTGAAGTTCAAAACGTCCACAACCAGCCACATTTCATTTACTTAACTCATTTATATCTTGTATAATTTGAATCTTGTCATTACTCGGCTTCAAGTTTACAAATAGAATTAAAATTTTGCAACTAACACATTGCACAAGATTTTAAAATTTTTAATTTAAAATTTTTTTTTTTTATTTAGTAAAGAAAGAGGTAAGTATAGACAAACAACAAAATAACATAAACCAAAGCGATAAACTTGCGCAGGGAATCGTCCAACGTCAACATCAGAATCAGGTATATATATTGTGTCACACGGAAATGAGCTGGGAAAAGGGGACAGGCCTCACCGTTCAACGCAACAGGCTATTTAGACCGCGGATGGCTCTTCCAGAGACACAAAGCAGAAGTCAGGTCGACCAATATACCCGTGTCCATGAATTATACTATAAGAATGCATATTTGCGTTGCCGATGAGAGTACATTTTTCCAAAATGACACAATGGATTGGAAAACGTAAACCTCCACGCATATGCAGTCATAGTTGAGTATAAAAACTCGTGAAAAATGCAGTTCAATATTGAACGAGCGTTGTTTAGTACTTACATTGCCGAAGGGGCGTATCCACCAGCGTTCGAGTAAAACATGCATGTCTGGAACTCTCCCTCCTCACTCATCCACCATTCGTCCGACAAACACGTCTCTTTTCCTCTTCTACATTCTGGAAGGACAATCACGTGATACGATGATAATATTTAAAAACAGATTATTCCAGCTTTGAGGAATCATTTAATTGCTTCTCGATTCAGATTTGAAATACATGTTCTAGCGGAATGTCAAGACATTTACGTATTTACTCTTAATAATGACAAAATAAGTTGTTAATATAAAAGAGTTTTACAATATAGAAATCGTAATTGTGCTATCCATCGTATACCAACGCCTTCATTATTTTACTTTTATGTTAGACTCAATTCTAGATTAGATTAGGTTATAGTCCCGGTAGCCTATACAGTATAGTACTGCTATCAATAAATTAATTATTATGCATGAGTATCAACATGCATATAGGGCCTATTTATTATATTCAATAAGTATAATATTTATCACTATAAAAGTAAACGATATGTTACATAGGATAGATAGACACTAGAAAAACAAACATTTTTGTGTAACAATTCAGAAGCCAAAATGGCACTGCACGTATGCGAGACAATACCATACACCATTATTGTTACGGTACTTGGCAGCTGCACATTCTCTAGTCAGATTTCACTTTTGAGTTCTTGACAATACGTTAAAAGGTCTGTTTACACAAGATTTAAGATCACGTATTTCCCTAGCTGTTTTTATTAGGATCGCTATTCGCTATACCATTGGCTGGATTTACAAAAGGTCGCCTGTCATTGGCTGCCGGCTGGGTTAGGAATAAGAGCTAACAAGTGGAAATAATTTCAACTTCATACTAGCTCTTAATCTTCTCAAGTTACGTGAACGCCATGATGCTACTGGCTTGATTCAACTTCGTTGGCCTAAATCTTAAACCTTAGGAAATGTGTGTAAACCGAGCTTTACTAAATGAATGCAAGTATAACAAGAAGTTTACCGGGGAGTGTGAACCTCTCCATGGGACCGTGTTTCCTCAACAGACACCCCTTGACACTCATGTGGAACAGGGGATGCTTCCCAAGCACTTTCACGGGACACAGCATCACCTCTTGGGCGATCACCGTTGGTGAAATGTCTTCCAACTCTGGCCCGAGGCAGTTGACGGCAACAGTGAACACCTGAAATCGAAAATTGGTTTGTTTTGTAAATCGGGATTTTTATCTCCATTTCATTCTAAACACTGTATTAATGCAATATAAAAGCTCGAGTCTTCTAGGTTATGTAAAAGCACAGGGACATGGCCACTGATGTGACGTCACGAATTGTAAAAAAAATCTGTCATAAAACGATACCGGTCAAGCTCAATAGCAATGGATGGTATTGTACACTCGAGCAAACTTCAATATTCGTAAATTGATAATACGATTAGCTTACCTTAGTCCCATTACAATCTGTGAATGGCTCCCATTTATTTGCTAGACTCTTATAGAGTCCAAAGTATTCGTAGACGTATCCATCAGAAGCGCTACTGCTGCCCATAGACACACTCCAACCAGAGAGTGATATAACTCCTGGGCTCGTTCCGCTTTTAAACCCTACCTGGGTGGAAAACAACATTATTTCGGGTTCTGTCACGTCATATCTTTCTATAATAATGATAATCTATAACTCATTTCCAACTAAGGCGGGTTGAGTCAGATGGTTGCCCACCCTTGTCTATACGGCATGAAACTTTCAATGACAGCTTGCCAGGCTCAGCGTTTCATCCTCCTCTTCCTTCTGTTTATCCACCAATGTATTCCACTCTTAATAAAATAAAACTATCCATGATCTAGAAAGAATGACATTACATAATTATGTTTCGGATGGTATATGAATGAATTTGAATACCTTAAGACAGTTGTAGTCGAGCACAGATGGAATGCACTGCACCAACATGTCACCCTCTTCCCACGTGACTGCTGTTGCTTCTTGGGAAGAGCCTCGTATAATTGTGTCCTGGTGTAACCACCGTTGCTTGTCTGGACAATAATACCCTTCATCTACCTTAGCAAAAAAAGAAAACAGTACTTTAATTTCTAGTAGATTATCAATTCTAACGGTGAATCAATAATTCTTTTGTTACATAGGCCAAGATCATGTTATATAGCAGCCGCCGTTGCTTAGCCGGTTCCTATACATACACCGAAGTTAAGCAACATCGGGCTAGGTTATAGGAGGAAGGTGGGTGACCGCTATCCTCCGAAACACTAGTTACCGTTGGTTAGAGCAGATTGGAGGATTTGAAAAAAGCTTGTGTAACAGCCTCGTTCTGCTCGTCAACTGCTCGTGGCAATCCAGCTTAGTGGAGGAACCTATATGACTGGTCAAAGTTACGCCGTCGGTCCCCTTGGTACTTCTCGACAGGTGTAAGCTGCGGGCCGGTACCAGGCTTCTCCTCCTCCCTTCCTCATCATCATTCATCAATCATCAGGCTAAAAAGGGCACTGTGCCCTTCACTGAACTTTAATTTTAATAACGTATAAACACAACATATGCGCATTATATTGAAAAAACTTGGCGACATATTTAAGTAATGCCGATAAAACAAGAAACACCCACGGAAAATCATGTCCTTCCAGTTTGGTGTCAGTCTCGCGTGTTTACAAAAGTGGGATAATAAATCAATTATTATATGACTGGAATAATTTATGTGGTGTGTTAACTGTGCCTACCTATGTCTATATCAGTGTGGCACTGACATAAGGCACGTGACGTGTTGAGCAATGTGGCACTGACATAATGTGGCATGTATGTGACGTGTTAGAGCAATGTGGCACTGACTGACTGACATAAGCCATGCGAGATGTTAGTGAACATTGGCACTGACATAAGACATGTGACGTGTTAGAACAGTGTGGCACTGAAATAAGCTATGTGACATGTTAGTGCATATAGTGACATTGACATAAGGCATGTGACGTGTTAGAGCAGTGTAGTACTGACACGTCAAGTCATGTGACATGTTAGAGCAGTGTGGCACTGACATAAGCTATGTGACATGTTAGTGCATAGTGACATTGACATAAGGCATGTGACGTGTTAGAGCAGTGTAGTACTGACACGTCAAGTCATGTGACATGTTAGAGCAGTGTGGCACTGACATAAGCTATGTGACATGTTAGTGCATAGTGACATTGACATAAGGCATGTGACGTGTTATAGCAGTGTAGTACTGACACGTCAAGTCATGTGACATGTTAGAGCAGTGTGGCACTGACATAAGCTATGTGACATGTTAGTGCATAGTGACATTGACATAAGGCATGTGACGTGTTAGAGCAGTGTAGTACTGACACGTCAAGTCATGTGACATGTTAGAGCAGTGTGGCACTGACATAAGCTATGTGACATGTTAGTGCATATAGTGACATTGACATAAGGCATGTGACGTGTTAGAGCAGTGTAGTACTGACACGTCAAGTCATGTGACATGTTAGAGCAGTGTGGCACTGACATAAGCTATGTGACATGTTAGTGCATAGTGACATTGACATAAGGCATGTGACGTGTTAGAGCAGTGTAGTACTGACACGTCAAGTCATGTGACATGTTAGAGCAGTGTGGCATTGACATAAGGCATGTGACATGTTAGTGCATAGTGACATTGACATAAGGCATGTGACGTGTTAGAGCAGTGTAGTACTGACACGTCAAGTCATGTGACATGTTAGAGCAGTGTGGCATTGACATAAGGCATGTGACGTGTTAGAGCAGTGTAGTACTGACACGTCAAGTCATGTGACATGTTAGAGCAGTGTGGCACTGACATAAGCCATGTGACGTTTTGCTTCTGTCATTGCATGGAACCAATGGAACTGACCAAGTGGAGTAGATATTAATTAAGATAATATTACTCACCTCCCAATGGTTGCGGTAGCGGCTGGGGTTCTTTGTCTGTGTCAAGATCGTGAGAGCAACTATGTTCTTGAGAGCAACTGTCTTTGTTATGTTCTTGGGAGCAACTGTCTTTGTTATGTTCTTGGGAGCAATTGTCTTTGTTATGTTCTTGGGAGCAAATGTCTTTGTTATGTTTTTCGGAGCAACTGTCTTTGTTATGTTCTTGGGAGCAACACCGCTGTATTTTAGTATTAGGTTCTGCCGTAGTCGCGGAATCATTTAGCTCAACTGACTCAAGCATTGGGTTTGAACCCAAACCCAATGACTCAAGTGTTCCAAACATAGGTCTACTACCGTCACCGTGTTCACTTTGCTTGTCAGCGAGGTCTGCTCCCGTAACATCTTTCGTCGCAGATTGCAAATCATCTTGCGAAGGCCACTTTCTTGCTGGATAACCTAAATGACGTGTATCTGATGGTTGCTTATTACTGTTGACAATCATAAAAGTAAGAAACAATAACGGACCACTGTTCATGTTTGTAGACCTTTAGTTTCACCGCAAATAAAATTATTTATGTTTTAAATATATCTATCAAAAATAAAAAAAACGTAATAATACTTGCTTTTACGTTTGGATACAAAATACATAGCACATTTGAAAAGTAATAACACGTTGATGTGCCTTTTGTTTATACTGGATTTGTTATTCGCCGCATGTTCACCGCTTGATTAAAAAACGTATCAAGCAAGGTTTACTAAATCGCCGCTAGCCGCACGCGAAATTTGACGAGCCCCCGCCAGGCGCGTGGTATCAAGCAAGGTCCTCTTGATCTCCGCCTAGCGGAGGGAGTTCGACGAGCCTCCGCTAGGCGGAGATCAAGAGGACCTTGGTATCAAGGCAACGCGTCCATGTGGCTGTGGATGGAGTCTTCGCCTAGAATGCGTTGGAATCCGGAAATCCGACTACAAAAGCTTTATTTCTCTATGCAGAAGCCCACCCCATCTTGCTCTAAAAAATGATTGGACAGATAAAATACATCAACACAATCAAAATAATGTTTGATTTTTTCATTTCACATTTTCACGACCAACACATGCAATGCTACATTTGCACGAGATATTTATGTTTATTTATTTATTAGCTGCTTTCATCAGACAAACAACCTGCCATGACTCATCATAAAAGGGACACTTGTGGGATATTTTTGCTTGGAGGGAAATTTGCATCCGTAGATTCCATTCGTAGGAAAGCTATTTCCTCGTCAGGAACATTGTCTAGTTATTCCTAGCGTATATACCTCTTCTATAGCGGACAAACATTGAATGAGCGCGCGATTGCTAGCAAGCGTAGGTATTCGAGGTTAAAGTTGCAATACACACTCATGCGGTAGGAACAAGAACTAGCAACTGGAGTCATGATGCCAGCGCCCTCTGTGCATGATTTTAATGTCGAATACTAGAGTGCAGATAGATATCGGGTTTTTACGGGGGTGGGGGTTGTCACATAGCGATGGAGGGGAGCAGCAGGAACCTAAATGGGGATGCCAGTGCAATCTCAAGTCTTTTGCGTTTTTTTTTAACCCTCATTTTACTCCCTGTCTTGCCGCATGCCCAACACCTGCGTTGCGACCCTGCTAACCTGCGGTGGCGATAAAGTGCGCGTTATGTGGCGACGTGAATGGTAAATTGCGCGTTTGTAGCGACCTCGCGGCTCCTTCGCATCACTGCTGCACTACCTTTATAAGTTTATTTGCTATTTAATATTGTTTTTCACTATTGTATTTTAGTTTATGTTTTCTTATTGTCATGCCACACATTTCATTCTTGTGCCAATTCATTTTATAATACGAACAAGACAATGTTCCAATACAGTTGATACAGTAAAGGCACCATACTACATCAACCCCCCCCCCCTCCCCGCCATCGTTTCTTCAAAGCAAGAGGGTGAGTGGGTTGGTTTCGGGTATAATACAGCCATCTCGCAAGGGAAGGCAGTTTCAGATTATCTCTCTCCATTGCACTGTACCATATTCTTGTAAATAAATACACCATCTTTGTACCACCTACATCATTTCACTATGCCCGTCAAAACCTCCCTTGCCCGTCTCGGCCCGGGCAAGAATAGGCCCAGAGTGACTCTGCTAGTCGTAAGAGGCGACGAAAGGAGACCCGTCTCGGCCCGGGGTAGAATAAGCCCAGAGTGACTCTGCTAGTCGTAAGAGGCGACGAAAGGAGACCCTGTCCCTTCTTCCCCACTGAAGATTTCTCCTCCACATGGCCCTGCCCTCCCTTGCTGGACTTCCCTTACGACTCCCGCAATATAGATGGACCTGATTCGGAATACGTCATATGACCTAAGCTGTCGAGTACGTCGTTTACACCACCAATCATAATCATCAAAACCTCTCTTCAACGTCTAGACCGACAGGGTACCTATATCTTAGTATCTTTGGTCTGGACCACTAGACCTCTAGACCATCGAGATGCCAATTGCGTCCCGAAAACACTTTCCCCTTTATTACGTTCGGTAGTACGGTACCGGTAACTAGAACCTACCTCTTTCAGGCTCCTATTTTACTAGTCCACAAACAAAACTCTCCCTTGTATTTTTTTTTAAAATTATTTACACCAGAACTTATCAAAACATTGTTCTCCGCAAGCGTTACATCAAATCTGCAAACGCTATATTTCAATGGTCTTCCACTCGGAGCCTCTGTACACTCCCTTGTGATGATCGGGTGTTCTGGAAATTGAATCGAGCGCAGCCCAGCGTCGTCTGCCAGAGACCTCTCATCTCGGCATCTCGGCATGATTATTGCCACGCCCCGAATGTTGCCCTCATCACTATACCCAGGGATCCCGGTGTTGACTCGTAAAATTGTTCCACATCAATTACTTGTGGATGCTGACATCATAGATGCGCGAGGCATTCGCAAACCCAATGTCAGTACTCGGCAGTAGTATTTGAAAAAGCCACCCCAATGATTGGCTCCGACTCACTCATCTATGACTTCAGCGATCACAAAGTTGCTGTGGAACCTCTTAAGCTGATAGTGATTTAGTGATTTTTGTAGACCAGGATACCCTCATGGTCCAAGAAGGTTATTTTATTAGCTCATGGGCTAACTTTGGTTCGACGAACAGGGCAGCTGGCAGCGATAGGTACAAACGATCTTGCAACACCAATGCTTGAAGTTCGGGGTCTACGGGTCGGCTGCCAACTCCCTGAAGGAATTGACTCTTCCCACTATACCGGTACTACCACACAGTGCTCGAAGTGGAAATAAACAAGTGGCAGGATGGTGAATACAAGAGTCGTATAGCCAGTGGCGTATCCAGGAATTGGGAAAGGGGGGGTTTTCAACCCATATTATAGAGAGTGGAGCTGAAACATAATTGGGGTTTGGGGGGGGGAGGGGGGGGGGCTTGCCCGAAAAAATTCTTGCCAAGGTCATTTTAGTGCAAATCTGTGCGTTTTACAGCAACCAACTGAAACATGCAGTGGCGTATACACGGGGGGGGAGGGGGGGGGACAAAACCCCCCCCTTTTGCAAAGGATCATGGAAAATGACCGTTTACATTTCAATAGACAGTATCTTAAAAGACAGTATTTCAATAGACAGTTAGATGTTTTACTTTATAATTATTGTATATTGTTGTAATTATTAAAAGCAAAAGCAATACGAAAAATATGCAAATTATTGATTGAGGTTCCTGTTATTAGTGGTGCTAAGGAAAAAATGTGTTGCCAGAAACTGAATTATCATGTTTCAGTTGGCCGCTGTAAAACGCACAGATTTGCACTAAAATGACCTTGACGAGAATTTTTTCGGGCAAGCTCCCCCCCCCCCGGAACCCCAATTATGTTTCGGCTCCACTCTCTATAATATGGGTTGAAAACCCCCCCTTTCCCAATTCCTGGATACGCCACTGGAAACATGATTACTCAGTTTCTGGCAACACATTTTTTCCTTAGCACCGCTAATAAAAGGAACCTCAATCAATGATTTGCATATTTTTCGTATTGCTTTTGCTACAATATACAATAATTATAAACTAAAGTAAAACATCTAACTGTCTATTGAAATACTGTCTTTAGATACTGTCTATTGAAATGTAAACGGTCATTTTCCATGTTTCCTTTGCCAAAGGGGGGGGGGGGGGTTGTCCCCCCGTGTATACGCCACTGGGTATAGCTATTCATACAAAAACTATAACCCCTGCACACTTACGTGGGGGTGGGGGGGTCCGCATTCGTCGTCAAAAAATGTATAGCAAAATATAGGCACTGTATTATGTTCTATTTTTACTTACGGAAATTTAATATCAAACCAATAAATATAAGGGACACTTATACAAAATTGAAAATACGTATGGTATACCTCGTAAAGAGGATTATGATAGTCGTTCTTTCTATGTTACTGGTGTAATGTTTGATTTAATTAGAATCTAGTCTGGCAAGTATCTCCTGCTATAATGGAGTTGAAATTAAATAATATAATGCAGTTGAAATGTAAAGGTAAAAATATTACCTTTTAAAGCTCTGTAATGGTGAATTCACGACCTTGCGTTGCGCTACGCAACTTTGAACTTCGAAGTCCTAGCAACCAATCATGAGCATCATCAGTGCGCGACTGTGCGATGCTGCAAAATTGATTCTAGTTCAACTTTCCAACGCAATAACGCAAAGCAAAGCCTTCTTGATTCTCGCGGCATGTATGATCCGGGATACTCGGTTTAAAGCACAGCCTTCTTGAACGTCGGTTCAATCCAAGGTCCGTAAATCCCCTAGCGGGGACTCGTCAAACTCCCAAGTTTTTACATTGAGGTTTACCGAACCTCCGCCAGGAAATCGACAGACCTTGGGTTCAATCCACGCAAGGCCCACTTGATCCGAGATCAAGTAGACCTTGAATCCGCGATTTGACCCGTCGAGAAGGCTGGGGTTTAAAGCAGGGTCGTGAACAGATGATGAAGTCAACGCAACGCAACAAAGTCCAACGCTCAGCTCAGCGCAACGCAAGGTCGTGAATTCACCATTATAAATAGTTTTAAATCCAAGGATGGGGACTAATACATTGCATGAATAATAGGGTTGCCGTTTGAATATCGATAATTGAAGAGCTCGCTCGCCCGAGATTTCGAATTTACCGCTCGTTACGCCTGTGAGCTTGCACAGCCTGTACCTTTGATCAATCTCTACTTGTCAATGAACTTGTTTCCACACCACATCGCACCTAATCTATCACCAAATCTCTCATTTAGCACAAAACATAGTGGACCTAAGAATCGAATGCATGTTCTCGTAAAACATACATCCACCTCGTAGGCTTATGCAGAAAATAGCGGTTTTGACTCAATTATGGATTGATATTTTTTTTAACTGGCCAGATTATCGATAATGAAATTCATATCGAACGGCAATTCCTAAATGAATAATGAGATGAGAGCGAATCTTACCATTCAACTCAAATTACACTTTCTTCAGTTTTTGTGTGTGTACATGTATGTTCGAGGTATACAGGTAAAATGGTTGAATAATGAATATGTATTTGGCTGAAATTTTATGTCTACAACTTTGACCAATGCTAGAATACCGTTAGCCTGAAAGTATACTCGCACCCCTGTTAGTTACATTAGTTAGTGATTCCTTGGCAAAAATAATCTCTTCAACTTTCTTAATGAACATACTGCCATTTATTAATGTATACTATAAACAGGGTTAAAAATTATAATTAATCAGATTTAAGTATTAACTTGTTTATTAATTAAATTAAATTTAAAATAATTCAATTCAATAATTTAATACTTATTTACATTTGTATTGAGAAAACAGTGACAAATTTACTGAAGGCCATACACGCATTCATGCCAGCCAGCCAGTCAACAGATGTAGATCTGAACTGAACCACCCCAGTTAACATTTTCTGTTGCCCTCTTGACTGTTTAAGTTGTGAAATATGGAAACATTGCTACTGAACATTCACTTAAATAGTAGATTCAATCAACATATAATTTAGTGGAAAAGACAAAACTGAAATTATCCACTAGTAGCCCCAAGTATTATAATACTGTATGTGGGTGATTTCAATTATTTGATCTGAGGTTATAATAGTGGGATGTATGGCAGGTACATTCAACTAATCAAGTAAATAGTAATGTAATGTACTAAATTCCAATCAATGTATATTGCTGGCCCGCTGCAAAACAGTACTGTGGCTAGTTTTATTTACAGACATGGCAGGCAGTTAACTCTTGAGATAACATACTTACAATTAAGCTGAAACTAAAAGTATATTGAAGCACACTGTAATGTATGCTTTTCATTTCTTATCTGCCCCTCTTTCTGCGTTGACATTGTAGTTGTACACATTATTCTAAATAGTAAATTTCATTTTTTTGACGAGCATTATAAAATAGTACATTTCCTTTATAAATCGTTGTCTCGCGCTATGACTATATTAGACAAAATATAATCTAAATTATTGTATGGTCAACTATCATTATAGTACATACTGCACACATATAAACACATGCAAATAGAAAGCTATTAATCTATTATGCTTCCATTAATTTCTGTCAACAGTACTGTAAAAGTCTTTTAACTCAAATTAAACTGATAAAGTGAAACCTGTATGTATTTATGAGATATAATCAGATGGCTTAAAATGGTTTAGTGCATTGATAGTCCATTCCCCTTCTACACCTTTTGTAAACTCTTTGATAAAGCGATAGTTGCACATGTGGATTTTACGATTATACTCGGGCATCATGCCCATATTAATAGGTGGTGAGGTACCATGTTTCTTCAATTCATCCAAGCCCTGAAGAACATGATAGCACATTGTTATCTCAACAAATCTCTTCTGATTGCCTGGAACAAAATAAGTAAATAAATACTAAATAGTATGCCACGGAACTCAGAATCCTGATCTTCTATTGTCTGGGTAGCCTACTGACAAATTCTGCCATATGTATTTGCTTTCCTTCATTGCAATATGGTCATAGAAAATATTCTTCAGTTCCAATATTGGACCAATCATATTAAATAGGCCTTCATAGCTACCAGTAACATAATTTTTTTCACTTGAAAATGCCATTTTTTTTTTTTTAAACAAGATACGCAACTCGAACATCACTTTATTGCTGACTACTGTGCAATTTTATATATATATATAAAAAAATGTTCATGGTTGTCCAATCTTTACAAAAAAATGTCTATAAAATCTATATTTCCTGAAATTATGTTGAAATGTTTGTAAGTTAATGCTGAATACAATTGTTATTTATTCATACCAGAAAAATAACTGTTCAAATTAAATATAGGCCTACTCATGATAAAGTTGGCACAAATACAATTTTTGTTGTATCCTATTCCTCTAAAAAGTAATCATGATCAATGATTATTGATCAGGTGTGCTCAACAAAATTCACTAGAATGAATTTTATATTTGTTTACTTATGCACACTTTAGTACTAATAGCCTACATATTTATCTAATATTTATTGTAAAATAGGTAAATAACATGGTAGATCTAGGGTAGGGATGATGACAGGTACCCGACCCGGGTATCCGTTAGGTACCCAAAAACCTGTATTTAAAAAAAAAAGTTTTACTAATTTTTACTTACAAACTAGGTAGAGACTATAAACAATAGACTAACACAGATTAACATTTAAGATGCATGCACATCACACTTCCGCTACGCCAAAAACCGCACAAAATTTTCATTTTAAAATTATGCTTCGAAATCGAAAATCTGAATCAACAGCACACTGTGGTTTGGTAAGCCCTACATGTTGAATGCTCATGCAAGTTGTGTACCTTTCATTACAATCAGCATGGTTTTTAAATCTTATTAATTTTATTATTAGTTATCGATTTGAGCTGATAGACTGAACTGAACTGAATTAATCAAAATAATTACTCTAATGGTTATAATATTTCATTGTCTGTAGGGCTTACCAAAACACAGTGCGCTGTTGAATTAGACTTTTGATTTTGTGTTGCAATCTTGAGATTAAAAAATGAAAATGTTCTGTTTTTGACATAAAGGTACTCTTTGCTCTTCAGTATGACAAACATTATCCCATCTCTAATCTAGGATCAATTGGATATTTGATATGCGCCCTATTTTAGAGTCGATTTTAGTTTAAATCATGATTTCTCAGCAAATGTTGATTGTAAGGGCATCTGCTCAGTAGTACGTCGCACCAATTTAAAAAATTGCATTTTCTTCAATGTTTAAATATGCTGTTTTAAGGCCATTCCAGCCCGCTATCAAATATGCACCCTGTTTAATCATTACCAGCTGTTGATATATGACGCAATGTGACCTCACTAACATCCCCCCACCCCGCCGAGCCGAGGTATCAGCAGGCAGCCGAGTAACTGGGCAGTCGAGCTACAGACACTGTGGGAGCAAGGTCGTATCGCTCCCTCCGCTAGCGTCAACTAATTACTTCATATGCAGTATCTATTGTATCGATAAGTAACAGTGCTGAAGGCTTCAAGTCAATTCTTGATTATACGTATAGGGGGCCTTATAATGACTAAGAAGTTTGAGGCATGGGTTTCAGTTCTTTCCGCAACATTGTTGATCGAAAAATGTCCAATTTTTACTAGTTCATTGATCGGTACACAAAAATTGTTGTAGTTTAGTCCCTGTTTATGCTACAGCCATGTAATTTCATAGTCATTATTTCATAAGTATTTCAAATCGAGAGAAATATTTCAAACGTCACATTTAGTATTTTGTAACCGTGGAGCCAGCACTGTAAAGTCGGAAGTGTATACGGCCGGTACGCGTAGAAATAACATGTTTTTTTTTCTTTTTTTCTTCTTGTCATACTCGGGTAGACTTGGGTAAAGATATTTTGTTGTTGTAGCTTGTAAAAAAAATGTTTCAAGACTGTGTGCGAAGGGGAGGAATAGCCTTAATACGCTATGGTGTACTTTTCTGGTGGAATTCAATGAGTGTTGGAAAGATTTTCTGTCTTCAAAAGAGAGCATTGTGGTACATGCTGCACCTAGGGGTGAGATACTCTTGCAGACAGGGTTTTAAAAATGAAAAAATATGAACTGTGGCTAACCTGCACCTGTTGGAGGTTACTATATTTGCATACAAATTTCCTAACCTTTTTCAATACAATGGCAATGTTCATAGCATCAACACTAGAGGAAAGCAAAAATTGCACCAGACAAGTCACAGACTGAAGCTAAAGGATAATGATCCTATAAACATTGGTATTAAAATATATAATAAGTTGCCTATAGGGTCATTGGAGACACAAGGTCTAGTAATGAGTTCAAAACTCGGGTTTTAAGTAATTTCTATTAAAACATAGTTTTTATTTCGTAAATTAATTCTTTTAGGCTGGTGATGTTTAGGTGTATAACTTGCTTAGGCTAAATTCCCTGTAGTAAAAATGTGAAATCTTACCCCAAATTTTAAATGTCAAATGTGAAATCTAAACTCTGAATTTTATTATGGTAGCATAAGGATCTATGACCTGATGACTATAGTATGTAGGCCTAAGAGAAATATTGTTACTACCGTATGTTTACATTTACCATGTAAATAGTTTAAATAATTTTTAATATGTCATGTTTAAATATTCTGTAGGCCTACGTATGTTTTTGTAAATATGTATGATATGGAAAATATGACAACTTCAAATGCTCACATATCTTTGAGATGTTTAGGCCTATATGAGTAAAAATGTAGAAGGCTTATTGAAATAAATAAATAAATTAATTAATTAATTAATAAATAAATAAATAAATAAATAAATAAATAAATAAATAAATAAATAAATAAATAAATAAATAAATAAATAAATAAATAAATAAATAAATAATTAAATAAAATAAAAACTGCTTTATTTTGAAGTTTCTTTTGTTAATGTTATCCGTATTGAAGGTCAGAATGTACCGACAATGGCATTTTTTAAGTTTCTGGCCAGACTATCACTAATTCAGTGCCTCTTTACTCATACTACTAATAGCCTTTGTACAAGCCTAATTTATTTTAAATAAAATAAAACAAAATAATGAATAACTATATTGATTGATTGATTGATATATATATATTGAACTCACTATCATCATCACTAAACATCACTCCAACTTGATAAGGGAAGGAAAAATATATGTCATCTTCATTTATATGTAGCTCTTCTCTTTGTTGTACGGAAAATGACGCGATGTTCCGCTTTACTTCTTGTAAAGCATTACTAGAAACAACACCCTCTAGTTTCTCGTAGTCACCTAAAGACAAACAGCTGGAGACGTAGTCCAGAGCCTGAAAATTAGATTTTTCAACTATAGAAAACTGGAAGACCATTTTATAGAAAAACAAAAGTGTTGTATTATCCACAAGGCAGATTTTCACATTTGGTAACTAATTGAAGCCAACTGATAATAGTAGTCTACATAAGACTACTAGGCTAGATAAGTAGGCCTACTACTAATACTAAATTAACAAAAGAAATGTATTATAATTAGGGTTGCCGTTCGATGTGAAAATCGGCATCGATAATCGGCGGAGCGGAATCGATAATCATATCAAAATATATCGATATTGTAGACCTCAATCGATTATCAAATCAAATGCCAAAATAATGAAATCAAACTGAAAACAATCCCAAAAACCAATAAAAAGGAGTATTTAAGAATAGAAATGTGTTAAAATCACGGACTATTAATCCACGCACTTTTTATTATAAGGTAATGCAATTGGGGGTGCCACTTTTTTCACGTACTGATTGTACGCGGACGTGCCTTGCGAGGGTTGAGTCAGGTATAAACACATTCCGTAAGGGGGCGAGAGAGATAGCGCTATCCCAGCTGCTGCCATTATATAGAACAGCTATCGCTCTACGCCCCCCCCCCCCCCCAACAGCGCAATAATGGCATCAACAATACAGACCGGCTCACAACTTAACGAGAAGAGACTACGGTTGGAATTCATAGTCGGCCCCTACACCTAGGGGCACCCATTGTTGCTATGGATTTGTTTTGTTTATGGGAAATAACATGGAAACAACTGTTACCTTAGTAACAATGGGCGCCCCTAGGTGTAGGGGCCGACTATGAATTCCAACCTACGACTCACGGCGTGTGCGTGACAAACTGAATAGTTGCTCGTAACCCCTAGAGAGCGCGCTATCCTCGTCGGTAAAGTAGTATTCACTATTTTACCGACCTAGCGAGCGCGCATTCTATCGTCAGCTCCGCGCACCGCTACGAACCGCCCAATCACGATTTTAACAGCAGCGCGGCAGTTTTAAACATCGATGATATTATTCAAATCGATAATCAAATCATATCATATCATAATACTTGAATCGATTATCATATCATATGACTTGAATCGATTATCGATCGATATTTCGATTATCAACGGCAACCCTAATTATAATTTAACAGTTTGATTAAAATCAGTCTGGGCATGAGAGAACGAACGACGCGACGAGCAGGTGAGAGTCCGGGATTCACTTGTTCTGTTGTTGCCGGGGGCGCCGCTGGGGTGAGGATAGAATGTATGCCTTTCAAGAACTCACAACGAATGAACCCGCCATGCCATGCTACGGACCAATAGAGATCAGTCAAGTGTCTGTAATCTGCAAGTATCACAGAAACACTTGCTGCACACAAGACGGCGACGTGAGTACCACAACAGGATGCCTCCGAGCTCGCGACAGCTCGAGCCGGGAAAACGGGCCATTTTTAAATTTTATTTTGAGCCATAACGTGCAACGAGTGTAATTTGGAAAACTAGATGATGTAGTCATTATCGTTTGATGCTTACAAATGCAATGTGATGCGATGCAATTATGTTGAGGGGAACAGGTAGGCACCAGTCCGCACCACATACCCATTTTGTACAATAACAAAGTAAAAAAAGTTCGTCTAATTTTATTATACGTCAAGTTTTGCAATAGTCATGATGACGGGGGGAGGGGAGGCTAACTCAGTTGTTGCTGCCAGTGATCGAGTGTGCATGCATAGATCGGCTCGCAGTGATATGACGTGGCATCAACATTAAATATGCTACTAATGCACTATATAACTTGTCTAATATCATCGTTCTCAACTGGAGTAGGCCTATGTAGTTTTGTCGTGACTTTTGAATCCACGGTGAACCTACCCAGGTCGAATCATGGTATCGGACCAACTTTTTCTGCGGGCTGATATTATAAATTAGACACTGTTCTGCTGTAGTCAAGCTACTGACTGATATGACAATTGTTGTGTAAAATGAGAACTTCATTGAGTAATGACAAACGATGAGTAATAGAGTAATGTTACAAGCATAATATAACTTTCTTTAAATTGACAATTTATTTACCGGTGTATTTCACACAAATAATTAGCCTAGACTTTAACAAGTAGGATTATGTACATCGTACGTACGTGAAATGTACGGTGCATGAAAGTGGGTTTATTTTTTTCAAGACTTCGTTTTAAAATTGTACAATTTCGGTGTTTAGCGGTGTTATTATTTTTAGCTGTATAGAGTGATTCAATGTACCGAAGGCCTACTACATCTATACAATCTACGAACTACACGCTCTAGGTCTACTACACACGTTCGCGCAAAGTGAAACATGTCGGCGAAATTTTATATTCTTATCCCCGCTATAGAAAAATTGTTCAAAATTTATTTAATTTCAAATGAAATTTATTAATTTTAAACGAGCACGACTTTTCGTGCAAGTTTCGGAAAAATGTTCATAGTTAAATGGGAACTCAGACGGCAGTTTTGCGAGATTTAGTTGTATTTCGTGTAAAACAAGAGATTTCGCTATTTGCGGTGTTATGATGACAAATTCATGAAATTCGCCTTTTATTTTTATACGTTTGGACTAGTGATGACATCGGTTAGTAAAATTACTAACCGGGTAACCGAATTCAAAACCGGTTTAAAACCGGTTTTCAAAAAAAAAAAACGCTCTCCAAAAATAAACACATTTACGTAAGGTTGTATCAGCGAGGGAGGTAAGGAACCTCAGTGCCGGCAGCCGAGAGCGTAGATAAAACGACCTTTTCAGAGACCCCCCCCCCCCCCATGCGGAACGAGATGCAGCTGGTCTAGGTCAAGTCACTCACTGGCGGCTGGGTTGCATTGTGTTGAGCGATGGAAGGGGGTGGGGGGCGCTTCGCAGAATTGGGATGAATGACTAACGTGGTCGCACTTGAACAATAACTTGGAATTCGGCTCACTGGCTGGCCGGAAAAACCGATTATAAGAACACAGAAAATGTACTATTGGATCAAATTTCCCTGACGGACTGCTTTTGGAATGCAAACCTAAGAAACGTAGAAAAGCGAAACATAACAAAGGCGGTTTTACTGTATAATACAGCTGCTAATTAGTCCACACAAACAATGAAATCCCAGGAAAGAAGACGAAATCTGAGTAGTCGACAGACAGATGATTCCTTGTTGCTACGGGACACACGTCGTTAGGCAATCCACAACCCGCCCGCCCGCCCGTCCGTCAGAGGCGTGGCTCTTAGCGAGGGTGAAGCACACGCCGCGCAAAAAAGCAGAACCGAATCTAAATATCGAAACCGGTTTTTATCAAAACCGGTTCGAAACCAGTTTTCGGTTAATCGATGTTATCACTAGTTTGGACTTTGCCTCTCACTATAACGCAGACATGTAATCAATTTAAAGCAATATTCACAACAATGATATGATTTTGCGATCGCGAATTTTACAGGGCTCTATGTATTACACAGAAGCTTTACTTCCTAAAGCGTCGTTTGATCATAGCATCGGCCATTTGTGGACCAATTTTGATGAATTTTGGATAGCAGAGACAGCGTAAAAAAGAAATCGAGCCAGAAATGAACCAACATGGATGCCGTGAAACACCGTCTTGTTTATTAATAAACACGCAAATAAAGTTGGCCCAACGTAAGCATTCTCATGCTTACGACATAGCCGAGTCCAAGATACCAAGTAAATTTTCTACTTCCCTAGTTACTACCATATAATTTTAAAAGGTCTATTAAGGATAGGTTAGGACCTTCCATTGGCTACCTGGAATGGTGTGGTGGGGGAAAAAGGCGCAGGCATATGCACTGGACTCAGCGGAACACTGCATTTAGGAATGTGCAAAAGAACGCCAGGATTCTGTTGATGTTCTTTCAATTAGCGCGGTTGAAAGGGGCAGTAGAATGATCTGAGATCAGTATGCGAATACTTACATTGGAGCTAGTATAAATCTGATTTATTACAGGTAGGGGGCAACAAAAATATACCTACTGGCCATGTCATATCTTGCAAGGTGTTGTCCCTGTTTCAATAGATTATGTAATTTAGTGAGGTGACATCTATGTAACAAATACTAACCTAAATCTAGTTGTAGATCTCCTCAACTGTGACTCTGGTATTGTAGCGAGATACTCACTAGGCCTATATTTGTTGGTAGGCATTGTTACGGCACATTCCAAGCACAGCTAGTATGCAAAGCCCTACACAGCAACAACAAGCAGGTACTGCAAACTCTCGCGACAAATTCTGTTGTAATGGACCGTGTGGAGCGACCGCCCCTTCTGAGAATTTTATAGTTCACATATTGCTTCATATGGCATGACCAGTATAACTCAGTGATAGTATGATGCCTAGGCTAAAGGCTAAAGTGTAGGTATTCCATGTAGAGATTGCAGTATGTAGTTGCATTCATCTGCCACTGTCTACCCCCCCCCCCCCCCCCCATCCCTTATGGCGAGTGCAAAAGACTACAATGTACAATGTAACTTGCACCCACACACAAGCACCATGCTCATGTGGGTACTCGACTCACCAAGCTCATTTACAGTTGATTCACAATGTTACATGACTGTGTCTAGTACTATGCTATTGTTTATGGTATGATATTGTAGCCTAAATGTAAACAGAGTAACGAATAAAAGCTAAATTGATTGATTGAATTGATTGACATGTATATTTCACATACTAACTTTTACACTTGCCACAAGGGGTGGGTGGAGGTAGGCTAGGGCCTAGGCCTAGACAGTGGCAGAGAAATGCAACTAGGCCTAGCCTACCTAGTAGGCTACCTACTGCAATCTCTACGTGGAATACACAGTATGCCTAGGCCTAGGCCTATATGGTTGCATTATTTTACTGACAAAGATTCGGACGTATAGCCTAATAAACCCAAGCCGCCCCCATATGCTAGGCATATCTAGCCTACCATATTCCTACCTTCTTCGAACCACGAATGAAATCTGGTAGGTTGAATTCTCGATCAAAATATGGTGTAATGATGAGATTTGCAAGGATCCAATTTCTGAGAGATTTTATAACACTCGGCCAAACAATTTCTGGAATATCCATCAAATGTATGGCAACTTTTTTGTTAGATCCCACATCATCAGAGTAGCTTCGAATATTTAAATGAAAATTGGAAAAAGTACAGTTTCTTGCTTGTCGACACCTTGTACTTAATGAGCGACATGGAACATGGTTTAATAATTGCGACGGTCCTAGCCCTATTGTATTTATATTTCTAACGCTTGAAACCCTGGACAGCTCTACAACATTGGAAAACGCATAGTTTGATGACATGCATAGGCCTGAGTTTATCTGGTTTTGGTAAATATGAGGTACGCCTAGCCCTATGTCAGTAGGCGTTTGCACAGTTGTCAAATAAATATTTTGTTCTTCATTATCTAATGAACTGCATTTATGAATTGAAAGTACTTGAGCTGCGACATTAGCGTTGTCTGCTGATTTATTGTTTTCGAGAGTACCAGAGAAATACATACGCCTCTCTAAACCCATTTTTACCCATTGATAACGTTGATAACCAAGAAATCTGCTTTTACACACGGACGCTGCCATCTTGCTTTAACTATATTAATCGATCGAGTGCTTGTCGAACAGAATTGCATCGAATCGAAATCGAATACGATTGAGCTTGTTTTTAGTGCCATTAAACGACTATTTTCACGATTTACTTGAACCCCTGCGTGAACTCACAATCGTGTGACAGTTCGTAAAACCATGTTTTTTTTTTCAATATTTCTGTTTATAAATTTTTAATTAAACACTCTTTATTAGTTTCACGGCACCTCCACTGGGCATTTGTTTGAGTGTGAATTGATACGAAAAATTAGTGTGCACTTTTTTGGTGGAAATAGCCAACTTGTTTGTCAATACGTTTCTATTGGCTAGTTTTGTGGCAGTGCAAGTCAAAACTCAAGCAGCCATCATGGCGAACCCACGAAAGTTTAGCGAAAAGATCGCATTACACAATCAAAAACAAGCAGAAGAGACGGCTGCATTCGAACAAATCATGCGAGAAGTATCGGATGCCACAAGTAAAGTAAGTTATATAAATAATAATTGCCATTTTCTCGTACGGCAATTTGTATCATGTTTTCCGTAACATAAACAACCAGCATAGGCCTAGGCCTACGTAGGCCCTAAGTTAGGCTAGGCATAGGCCTAGGCAGGCCAGCCGTAAGGTAGTCTATGCTAGGCGTGGTGTAAGATGAGGGTGATCGCAGCGCCGACTTAGGATGCTAGGCTAGACCTAGGCCTAGCTAGGCCTAGTTAAACTTTGTAGAGTTGGACCAGGGCCTAGGCCCTAGGCCTACCAATACACAGGGTAGGCTAGGCCTAGGCCTAGCCTGGACATGAGCTCGACCTAGGCCTAGGCCTAGGCCTACTTGTATTTATCATGAAATCGTATTCATTTGTAAGTAATTTGCAACGTGAGGTTATTTATCAGAATTAAGTTAACATGGCTTAGTGCTGTCATCCTAGGGCCTAGGCCTTTGCTAACCTAGGGCCTAGCCTAGTTTTGACTTCCCCTCATATTGGGTCCCTAGTTCCCCAGTATTGACCTTATAGCATTGAGTTTAGAATGTGTAGGGGAGAGACCTTGCAATCATTGGCATTGGCCATTGACAAATCTACTCTGGTGTGCTATGCTTAGGCCTAGGCCTAATAGTAGGGCTACGGAGAGGACCCGCTTGGTGCTGCCACACATAGGCCTACCCGCTGATTGGTGGGAGATGCTGTGGACCAGAGGGTACTACGTAGTAAGCCCACTGCATCGCGACATGCGCTTCGTATATAAAGTAGGCCTACGGCCACCTCACAATCTATATTTCAAATCTCAATGCATGGCTACAATTTAGCATCGGCAGTGTTGCCATTTACTATGGAACACTTTGATGTTGAGTGCATGCTAAATACAAACAAAAGGTCTACAACAAACTTGTTCTAGATTGTTACGACGTACAACAAAATGAAACGTTACAGCATATTTTCTTTTAGTAAGAAGTTGGGTAAATGTGGAGCTCAGCGGTCCACGGTTGTTACTCTCCAGTCCCAGCAATTCCTGAGACCTGGATGGCTTGAAGGCATTATTGTTGTAATAATACATTGGTTTAGGCCTAAGTGAACTACGGTACCTAATATGTAGCCTACTGACGGTAGAAAAGGAACGAGTTCCCGAGAATGTGTTCCTCCCCAAGACTAATGTAGGCTTACTGAAAGCCTGCCCCTAAATTGTTACTTTGACTATTAGGGGTATAGATGATTTTGATAGTTATGTAGGTTATTTTTGGAAAGGAATCCGTTCATATTCTGAGGGTTATGTGATAGAAAGTCAACCCAGTTTTCACCTCAATGATAAACCTCGAAAAACCATTAGCAGGAACGATTGCCGGTGGCCAGAATTGAACTGACAACCTCCCTAACTAACAGGCTTGCACGTTTTACTGTTCCAACATGCTTTATCTAGTTCTATAGGTATTCGGGCCATCTATTTTTAATTAACTAATTAAATCAATGAGTCTATTCGTGGTGATGGACTGATTCGGTTTGTTGTCAATGTCAACCCAACCTCTTACAGACACAACAACTGGGTGTAAGTTTATTGGTGTAATGCAGATCGAGATAACGTGTTAATATCAATACTCGGAATGCGAGGAGCTCACCTGGCGAGACCTTTGGACATACGATTCATCACTTATCTGTCACACTTGCATATGTATTTTTCAGTATTTTTCTGCCATTGTTGGTCGTTTGGAAAATGTGGATTTACCTTGTACATTCAATGGCCATCAATGGCAAGCGTACCTCGCGCTCGGTCAAGGTTACAAGACTAACAGGATAGCCCGCCTGGACACCACCACGAGATGCAATGCAAATATAACTCAAGATTCACAAACACAAGTGTTGTTCGGTTTTAGCGTGAAGCTATCCTTTCCCATGAAGATGGTCTCATTACATGCTCAACTAGTGTTCTCTTAATGGGAAAGTAATGTTGCTGTTTTGTTTCAAATTATACATGGCCTTTCTTTTTCTATGCACTTTAATTTTATGTATGAATGATCTAGTAGGCCTACTATTGCATAGTAAGAGTATTATGACAGTAAAATTACCAAACGTCTGCTTTCTACTCTTCTGCCGCTTAATTTGTTGGTTTCCCGGGCTGATAAATAATTAGTGCATCCTGTTAACTAGGGATCTGTTTTCTATATATATTATATACTGTAGCATTGTGCAGTGAGCAGTTTGGCTTCTCTTCTTCAGTAGGCATATATGCTCTTGTGTTCTAGGTGAATGCCATGCCTAAACAACACCTCCTCATTAATCAAACTCTTGGTTCGTTTCGGGGTGGTTCGCTGCCCAATGTGAACCATATAGGCAGTAACTCGGTAGATTCTAAGGTAGGGGTAAATGGTGTGCTACTATTGCCTGCTATTTGCCCAATGATGATAAATGTGCACTAGTTTTGTGGTTATTATGCTACACATTGCCCTACATGCACATGGTTCTTTCCATTGTACGGTACCTATTTTCTTAGTCTGCAATTTGGGATGCTAAGTAGTAGATTTTTAGCTTAGGTTAAATGCATCTTTAGTGTACTTTAGTTTCATTGTACTAGGCTTCTGTCTATATGTTATTATTTCTATTTTCTACAGTATAAGGTCCAGGCACCATCACTCAGAATTCAGTTAGTATAAATGTCCCATGACAATCTTACAGATGCTTTCGTCATCGGCAAGAGGCTCGTAGGCTCGTAGGCTCGTTTTAAATTGGGGCTTGCTGGTGGGCCACGAACCAAGGTTCTATATGGTTGTTTCGAGACACGTATTCACTGCTGCTCATGGATTGTATGTTTTGTGATAGCTGCTTACTTCACAAACCTGAGCTAAAACGGATTTGAGTGGGTGTGATTTTCACCAAATTCAGCATCACCTGTAAATAAAAAAAGTACAAAATCATACAGGTTACAACATACAAGAGCTCTTCTTAAGATTAACCCATTTAGTTTTACATTGATCATATTAAATGGAGGGAATATCCAATAGAATTTAACTATTACTTAAAAATTGATTCTGAAACATGTAAGAAGCAATCCAGTGCAGTATGCCAGTATGAATATTGGAACACTTGGATTGCTGTTGGCTGAGTGAGGTTAGTAATCCGATGAATTCTGGAACACGGCTATGGTACTAAAAAGCTTGTTGAAAAAAATGTATCTGCAATAGGCCTAGTTTTTGCTGTAGGAATTTTGTTTAGTGCCGGTATAAAATGGATATTTGTACTAGGGATGTAAAAGTCGATACACCAACTATTGTAGATACATTTTGATTTTGGCAAAACTGTATATCCTAGTATATAATTGACCAGTTTCCTTAACAGCGCTGCGGCGAGTTTTGGAAGCTCGCATATGACATAGTTAACATTGAAGACATAGGCGAAAAACCACTTATCTTGCTCTAGCTACGAAAATAATTTTTTTAGCGGGAGACTTATTTGAAAGCGTTTATGGAAATTACAATTCTTCGTATTTTGAAAGTATTACGAAAAATCTACATGCAGCAATGAGGGAGTTATTGATCGTAAATGATCTTCTTGCGTGTGGCTGCTGCGCGAATCTCGCCTCTAAGGCGTGACCTTCTGTCGTATACGCAGGCTGAGTCGTCGCTGGTGTGCGTAAGGTCGACTAGCGAGATTTGAGTGAGATGCACATTTCAAACGAACAAGCCGCGCCAAGAAACCGTTGTACAACTAGCAAATATGAAAATAGAACCTATCAACACGCTCATTGGATCTGATAGATCGGCGAATAGTGTACATCACCAAGCAAGTGTATTTTTTTCTTACGGTTGATTTCTTAATATGACAAACTGGTAATATAGCACTGAATTTAACATTCCGCCTCGATATGTTTATCACTTATTTGTATAATTCATTTTTTTACAAATGCTGTATACATAGCCTACCAGACGTTTGTGAGAAGTTTAAAAATAATAAATAATTACACTTCCTTTGTATATGATTTACAAATCCCGAACCTAATATTGCACATTTAAGTCAACTTGACGCGCCGATCTGTCAGATCCAATGAGCGTGGTTCTATTTTCATATTTGCTAGTTGTACAACGGTTTCTTGGCGCGGCTTGTTCGTTTGAAATGTGCATCTCACTCAAATCTCGCTAGTCGACCTTACGCACACCAGCGACGACTCAGCCTGCGTATACGACAGAAGGTCACGCCTTAGAGGCGAGATTCGCGCAGCAGCCACACGCAAGAAGATCATTTACGATCAATAACTCCCTCATCGCTGCATGTAGATTTCTCGTAATACTTTCGAAATACGTAGAATTGTAGTTCCTATAAACGCCTTCAAATAAGTCTCCCGTTAAAAAAATTATTTTCGTAGCTAGAGCGAGATAAGTGGGTTTTCGCCTATGCCTTCAATGTTATCTATGTCATATGCGAGCTTCCAAAACTCGCCGCAGCGCTGTTGATGAAACTGGTCAATTAATGATATAGGCCTATTATGTTTACAATAAAACACTCGGCCTTTACACTTGTTTTTTTTTTTGGTTTAGTGCATAAAACTAGAAATATAATATTTTGTAAAATTTTGTAGACTTCAAAAATATCCCTCGCAACATTACCTATAACTGAGGTAATGAATGCATTGTCTTTAATCAACTAGTTTGTGAGAACTACTTTGTGAACAATAACTTCACATGGAAAATATGTGCTGTCTCCTAATCTCTGAGAGGTGAACTACTTTGAGAACAATAACTTCACATAGAAAATAATGTGCTGTCTCCTAATCTCTGAGAGGTGCTAGCTGATTAATAACTGCTTTATTTTATAGCGGCCACAGTAGGCACTAGTTGCTTTTTACTTAAAGTCGATCGATGAAGTGAACTACCCATTCAATACAACAACTAAACTATTCAAATTAAATGGACATGAAAAAATACTTTTTTTTTATTCTAAATTATGAATTTCAAGAAGTATTACATGTAGGCCTAATGAAATTATATATTTTTTTTTATTAATAAAGTATATTTATAGTTTCTAATTTGAGTAGATTTGAGGTAAAATTGACACACCAGCGCAAATATCTTGAAAACGGATTGCGTTCGATCATCTTTTTCAAACGTATTCATGTTAGTCATGAAGTTATCTACATTTAGAACGAAAATTTGTTACAATATATTACGTTTTGAAGGTGCTACGCAAAGTTATACGATTGAAAGTGTAGGTTTTTGTTCAGTTACAATGTATAACATAGGGAATTCCAACGCATTTCAACACTCAATAAATAAAAAACTAATAGCGGTAGGTGCATATTTTTTTCTACAATATTCACAAGCTTAATCTCAACTTGCAGTACATACAATTTGAATGATTTATATTACATGTGCAGTTATCATCGATCGACTTTAACTTGGTACCTGATTGACATTTGGTAGGTAACTTGCATTATTGTTGTTACCCTACATTGTAGTAGAGCACTGCCTGCTAGATAGTAGTTTCCAATAAGGTCTCCCTCCATCACCATTTCCAGAAGTAACAACTTTATCTAGATGAATGGGATCGCAGCCAAGTCGACCTGAAGACTAGTAGGCGAACTAGTACGTTTTTTATCAACTTTTATCACTTACAGGTTCCTTTGATTTACCTACGTCTTTTGTACTGTACTGTTACCCTGCTCTATGGGGTAGGCCTACAGTGAAAAATGCACAATAGGTGTAACTGAAACAAACAGATTGTAATGAATAATGATGAATCTACCTGTCTGTAGTGATATCGTTATAGCTTGTTTAGGCGACATGTGATTGAGTCTAGATATAAGCAGACTGCACTGTACTTGGACCAGCGCAGATGTGGTAAGGGTCCTGGACCAGGATGGAAAGTAAAACCAAGGTGATTCCCTAGATATCATTTGCTGATGTGATTCAATTTATCAAAGTGTTGAGAACTTCAGCTTGCATGCTTAATTTTACTTCTCTCATAAGGTTTATCTTTATCTATACCGTACTTGTTTTGTTACCCATAGTATATAGTGATGTGAATCGGTAATATTACCAGTCATGGTAATATTACCGGTAATATTTCACTATGTTCGGTCACATTGAAACATTCGGCAATTTCACACAAAAAAACATAATGAGCCTAGTTAGTCATGTGGGATACTATCTTGTATATTTATCTGCCTTTCGAGACATATTTTAAATTAATTACTAGCTATATGTTGTTTAATAGAAAAGTAAGTTTTTAATGAGCTAAGGAATTGGGGGAAAATGGAAAACTCTACATTCTACATATGGTTAGTCGTTACGAAAGATGTTTTCGTTGTGTTTAGTTGGTATTGATACATTTTCAAATTTAGCGCTAGATTCCGCTGCCAAACTTACTAGTGTTTTTCCTTTTCCTTGCCGAAACCATTCTTATATTCTAAACTTGCAAAGATTACGTTAGATTTTATTTCAACGCCCACATCTATAAAAATCCTGCTTAATAGCAAATAAGAGGAAAAATCGTAAATTACCATGCTCGGTAATATTACCGGTAATATTACCAATTTCAATGTGACCGGTAATTTTGCATCTCTAATAGTATACCTTGTTTAAACTAAGTAGGATGCATTTTATTAGCATTTAATCATGCTTGCTTGGCATTTCATTTTTTTTTTATTATTATTATTATTGTAAATCACATTTTGTAGCTAGAACTTGCTTCTTTACCCCATTTTATCCATATTATTCAACATTTTACTGATTTTTCTTCTTCAGCTAATTAAAACATGTTAGGCCTATAGACAACCTGTTGTCACATGCAAATGAAATGTCATCACCATTTCATCAAAACAAAAGAATCTCAGTTTTTCTAATATTGACACTTTGTTTATACTTGAAGGAAAACTTATTGCTCCAAAACGCGCTGAGCAATTTTGAGGAGAAAACAGGCCGTAGCGAAAGCCCAATGTTCCATCGTGAACGGGGTCGAAGTCCCGGAGTGGGGCCGATGCGATCTCGTCCGGTGGAGAAACGGATCGACACTTCGCCGTACAGTAGTGGAGCCTACCTGTCGCCTCCTCCCGACACCAGTTGGCGACGCACAAACTCGGACTCGGCGCTACATCAGACGGCCATGAACATCACCGGGGACTCATCGCTTCACAGCCCGGGCTCACAGAGAAGAGGTACAAAACATACAACTTCTCGTTGTCACAGGCTTCATTTGTAATTGAGAAATCTCTTCTTCTTCTTATGCCAACAATTGACCTATTTGGTCATCATGCGTTTTTGCGTTTCCCAGTAGAGATAGGATTCTTTTTCTGCCTCCGCCATATCTTTTGGCATTGCATCTCTTATATCTTGGAGTGCCGGGCATCTACGTAAGTGCTCCCTGGTATGCTGTTCTGTTGTACATAGTGTGCATGTGCTGGAGTTGGTTATCCCTAGTTAATGCAGGTGTGAAGCTAGCAGATCATGACCGGTTTCCAGTCTGAATTGCGCCGTCTCAGTCTGCCGATTTCTCCATTCTGATCTGAAATCTGATACTTGATACTTTGATAACTTTAGTATTAAGTGGGCTTTTAATTCTGGTATTCCTACTTCCTAAGTTCCCTATGGAGAATTATTGATTACGTACTGAATTGCAATAGACATAACTTTTAAATACAAATCAGTTTTGATTTCTTGAACACAATTTTTAACACCTTCAAATTTTTGTTCCAGTGAACGCAGATCACCATGGCCACCTTTTAGGTATGGCATTCCCCGAACAAGGAGACCACTCTCGAATGAAGCATCTGATTGTATCGGCAGATGGACGACCAAGGTCTTGTTGTGATGTTCCCCGAGTACCAGGAATAAAGTAAGTCTGGCAAAGAATGCACTTTGCAGTGTTTTAATAAGTAGGCCTATATATAGAAATGTCAAATTTCCAAAAAGATAAATGTCTGAAATACTTCCAAATCCAAAATACATGCAAATTGTAAATATAGTATGGTGGAGTGTAGGATACAGTTACCTCAGTCTGGACCCCTATTCGGTAACTTTCCCATTTCTGCCTGAAATGAAAGCAGCCGAAACGAATGCAGGCAGAAATTATTTGCCCGTTTCAGCCGTCGCCAAAGATGAACAAAATAGCGATTCTATAACAGCGCCTGAAATGTGTATGTACGCTTTGGGAGGACATCACAAGGCGACTGAGCCACCGAGGCTTTAAGCCAATCAGAAACCGACGATATCATGATTTAGATGGCCGTGATCACTGCTACACGGCTCAAATCAAAACAAACATAACCCTACACAGCTACATGAACGCGTCTTTTACAACACAAGAAGCAACCTAGAATACCATATTTCTCTATTCTAGGAATGTCTCTATGTTCTAGGAAGCCTACAAGGTAATGCCTAGGCCTACGACAATATCTAATTACGTCTTAACACTGAATTTATATGTATCGACCTAGTAATACGGCAGTCCTAGTGATACAATAGGCCTAGGCTAGAGTTGTTTACGTAATATTTCTCTAATGGCGGGCGTCACTAGACCGCGGCGCCGGCTGAGATTTTCAAATAATAAAGACTGCCTCAAATGAAAAGTAAAGACGTTGTTTATTGGTGTTTTTCACTCATTATAATGGAACATAATTATTAAATGTAGTTTGCAGTACAATATCACGCGTCAACAGTTATTATCCATGCTTAATATTACGGCTGATTTCGTTTCACCAGTAAAAAAGCTACTGAAACCATATCAGGACCACGGAAATGGATTCAGGCGGAAACGGGCACCAAAAAAGTTACAAAATCGCAATTATCCGATCAACGTCGAATTCAGGCAGAAACCATATCAGGACCTACGAAAAAAAGTTACAGAATAGGGGTCCTGTATGGATGATGATAATATTGTACTTAGGTTATGAAAGTAGGTGCCAATCGGCTGGAATGGTATATTAAGTGAGGATCCTTTCCTTACTTAATATACATAATATTGTACTTATTGTATCATAGGCCTATTTTCAACTTACAACTACACTAAAACATGTGCACATTTGGCCCATCATGATAGAATTGGCTGCACAGCAGATCTAGAGTGTGACACTATTTTTCATTTGCCTTCTGTTTCAGTATATACCCATCACAACATGAGCCTGGTACCATACAGATTCCAATCGGCAATAACACAGGCTCTTTACCGGATCTTACCAGTTTTCACTTCCCTTCACCTTTACCGACCCCATTAGACCAAGAAGACCATAGCAATTCTCCATATAATACGGTATGTTCTACTGATATGAAGTAGGTTATATGTAGCCTAGTGTTTGTTAATGCATAGGCCTATAGGCCTAGGCCTAGCATTTCCATTTTCCACTTCATAACATTTTTGATTTGAGAATATAGCATTTTGTAGCAGCTATTGTCTTCTATTGTTACTCTTGAAAATATCAAATTGTAAGAAAATATAGGGTAGGACAGCTACATGTTACATAGGTACCAAATCCATAGTTTTATCATAAAATGAACATTATTGTAATGAAATATCAAATCATTAAATTTGTACTACATGGAATCAAACTACGGATTTTTTATTAGATTTTGAAGCTAAACAAATGAATAAATAGGGGGAATGAATGGTTGCCGATATTTAAATCACCATGTCGTGGATATCCTACTTCATAGGAGTTATAGCACTTTGTAACAGATTCAGTGCCTAGGGTCCTGAGAGCTGGAAATGTCAACAAATGTAAAAAAAAAAAAAAAAAAAAAAACATTAAAATCATTTCACATTTATCGAAATTTCTTTGTTGATAATCTTCTTCTTTCATAGGCCCTACCATTCTTTTTTTGATAATTTATTATAAAACTTGTCAATTTGAGATGGATTTACTTTAATGGCATAGGCCTACATAATTTATAGCCTATCTGTAATTGTGAGCATCAACATAAAAAAGAACTATTTTAGCTGATATAAAGTGTTGGTTTACAACCCAAGACAATCATTCTCATGACGAATTTAAATTTCATACTTTCGACAACGCTAGTTGGAGGGGAGGGGGGGGGGTGCAGAACATTATCGCAAAAGAGACCAAACGTCCATATTATGGGCGAAATGTTGCTATTGAAACCCCTTTTTTTACTCGTCCTCGTTGTTGTGTGAAGTGTGTCATTGAATGTTGAATCTCCATTTGTCACCATTGGGAGCAGGTTGTGACTAGTGGGCTGTCGCCAGGCGGTCGGTAGAGGCATCCACCTGTTGGCTTTCACTTACGAAACAACAATGGATGCCTGGTCGGATACGCACGCTGACTGCAGCGTTCTTTGCCTGGCTGGTCGAGTGAACCGGTCATCCATCGTATCTTGTTTGTCGAGTCTCTGTGCGCAATGAAAGTGGCGTATTCAACGTTAACACGTTTTTGTCTGCAAGTGCACAATATAGAGATTGGAAAATGTGTACAGTAAATGAGACTATTCGCACCTAACTCTTCCAAAATATGAATGCACAACTGAAAAAAAGAATACTTAGGCCTACATGTAAAACATACATATGAATATAAATTTCCTAACATGGGCGAACATAGGCAGATACAAAAAAATAAACATCTGAGAATTGTAAAAATGACGTTCCACTGCAATCCATATCTCATTAGGCCTATATTTTATGCAAAAACAATTATTATGTCTTAATATCGTAGTTTTTTTGTTTTTTGCCTTTTTACTGTTGATTCTTATTGATGTGCTTCCAACATTCTTTTATAGGGATCTCAGAACGCCAGCCCATCAACCCTGTCCCCGACTAGCCTGTCTTCACACCCAATGGGAAGGTTCCCATTTGGGGGTTCACCTCACGGCTCTCAAGGAGGCAGCCCTGGTCATTCCCCTGGCTCTCGGCGACGGCATTATCCTCAACAACACCTTCAAAATCTGGTCATAGATCCACAAAGCCCCACACAACATACTTCCGTAAGTAGTGAGTTGCATGCATTAGTACAAGATGAATGTGTTTGTTAAATATCTCTCGGCAATATCAGGACTATAAGACTATAATTGATGTGACCTTGTTAACTGTCTGAAGTACCATTCTCATTATTAAGGTAAGCTTTATCTGGATTTCAAGAATTGAACTAAGTGTATCAATATGTAGACTTAGAGCAGTTTTTGTGTGCATATTTTGTTGTTTGCTTTGTTTTCTCTTTCATGTGTCATTCAAAACCACTTAAGAATACGTTAAAAATTAACTTAGAAAATAGAAATTTTAAACACTGGGAAGCAAGGGGATAGTTCACATCCACTTAACCTCTACATAACGCACAAAAACGTTGACAATCTGAAGTTTTCCGTACGCCATGTTAATTAGATGAGCGTAGCGAAGCGGAGTGAATCTTTCCATACAACTCGATCGGCGCTTTGTCTGTGTGTATGTCTGTATGTATGTATGTCTGTATGTGCGCTAATTTTTGTTCGTCGCGCACAGGCCAAACGGCTTGACGTATTTGGCTGAAATTTTCGGTCAACATTTGTGACTACTAAACTCGATGCTGTTAACATAACCAGCAAAATTCGTCGTGATGCCAACTTACAAAAAATTAATTACTGAAAAACAAAAATTGTTTATTTATTTAATTAAATAAAAACTTCATAACGGATTTAAATAATGTTTCTCATGTAGGTTTATATAAACCGTACCAACAATTGACAATAATTTCAAAATTGTACGTTTATCCGCCATGTTATAAAAAAATATTGTTTATTTACAACAATAATTTCTTCATTTTTACAGTGTTCCGCCCATATGATTCGCATTTGCGGACTTTTGCAATTAGATGCACATTGTATACACCAAAAATAGCGTACGTAACAATACCTATGCACTATTATTTGGAATCTCGAGAGCTGTCATAAAATGGCTACAATGACATAAGATGCCAACCTACAAATAATGAACTACTGAAACACATGTTTTGTTATTTATTTAAGGGCCGGTATTTCAATGTCCAGTTAAAATTTACTTTTCAGTTAAATTGTTTTCACCATGACAACGGCCAATAGAAATACACCAAACTGGGCTTACCTGACAGTTAAATTTACTTGACACTTTAACTGGACATTGAAATACCGGCCCTAATTAAATTAAAACTTACACACGGATATTAATGATTTTTCATATGTAGGTCCACATTAATAGTACCAACACACGACAACAGTTTCAAATTTGTAGCTTTAACCGCCATGTTATAAACAAATATTGTTTATATACGGCAGTAATTTTCTTCGTTTTTACAGTGTTCCACCGATATGATTCGCATTTGCGGACCATTGAAGTAAGATGCACATAGTATGCTACCGAAATGGTTTACGCAGCCAGACCTTTCTCACTATGTATTTGGAATTTTGATAACTATCATAGAATGGCTACAATGACGTGTTATATTTAATGATTTTCACGGCAAACATGCAAATGTTAACAACGAACTTGGTCGACAAATTAAAAAGCTTTTATTATGATTTAAAAGCGGGTTATTGTATGATTAATTAATATTACATTTTAGATTTAGTCGGTATCTACATTATGGAACTTTCCATACACTAATAGGTTTAATAGTTTATGAATTAGAGCCTATTGAGTAGACCACGGTCGAATGAAATTATGCGGAAATCCATCAACTTGAAGGTTTTAATTTCTTTAAAGAAAACTTCTTAACGGATTTAAATAATATTTCGTGCATTTATTAGCAACATATCAAGAAATAATATACTTAAGTTATAAGGTTGTAACTTGATCCGCCATCTTTTAAAAAAATCATGTTTATTATAAAGGTATTTTTTTTTTTTAAAGAGTAATATGATATTCAAATGATTTATTTGATTTGATACATTGAAAAAACCGCTCATCTGTCAACGCGGAGCGTTTTCCTAGTTATTCTTAATTTATCCTGTCACAGCTCGCCTCCGAGTCCCACTCATCTACAAATATACCTCTGTTGTATAGCCGATACTGTTCTATCTACCTGTCTATCTATGTATATATGTATATCTATATACAAGCAAGTGTCTTACTGAGTGACTGACTGAGTGACTGACTGACTGACTGACTGACTCATCAACATCCAGCTCAAACCGTTCAACCTAGGAACTTGACCATTGGTAGATACGTTGTTATGACGAAACCACCCACTAAGGAAGGATTTTTGAAATTCTCTCCCTAACAGAGTGAAAAGGAGGTGGAAGTTGTTTTTAGGTTATTCAATTACCAACGATATTACAGTCGTGAAACTTAGATTCTCCTTTAAAAATAACGAAACGTGTTTTACCGTTTTCCAAAAATATTATTGGTGTGTGTCAAACTGATATGTTATTTCGTTGTAATTTTTAACACAGAAATCAAATTCTCTCCCTAACAGAGTGAAAAGGAGGTGGAAGTTGTTTTTAGGTTATTCAATTACCAACGATATTACAGTCGTGAAACTTAGATTCTCCTTTAAAAATAACGAAACATGTGTTTTACCGTTTTCCAAAAATATTATTGGTGTGTGTCAAACTGATATGTTATTTCGTTGTAATTTTTAACACAGAAATCAACTGCAATCAATAGGCTTACTGGTATCAATAGGCCTAATGAACTCTCCTATTATATTGTTTTAAACCCAAAGTACTTATTATTTAAAATGCCTTCAACTGGCATCATATTTAAATGTAGTCGTATTTTGTTTTCTACTTTGTAGGCCTAGTAGGGAAACTGTTTGATAATCGAAATAACGATCGACATGATTATTTTCCGAAATCGATAAAACGATTCAGTCTCCAATCAATGATGTGTGCCTAGTGATGTACGGGCAGGAATATTCCCGGGAACGGGAATATTCCCCGACTCCATATGAATTCCCAAAAGTAGGGAATTTATGTTTTTTTTTTATGAAATCAATTCCCAGATGAATGTGTTCATCCCAGGTCATTATACATATAACATAAGTAGTACACTTAGACCTACAATAAACCCACTAGATACTGTTGTAGTTGGAGGGGGGGTCTCATGCTGGGCTTGCATTCTTGGGGGGGTTTGCAAGCTGCTGTTTCCCTGACAGTGTATACAGTACAACCTTATTACGTAGTATTACATACAACTCATTCGTTTTGATATTTAGTTAAATTTTCTCTTGATGGCTGAATATGTCTGCTTATATAATGCTAAGTAGGTCCCTAAATGAAAGCGACCCTTACATTAGGCCTAGTAAAACCGCAGATAATATATTATACACTTATGACGTTTTCCAATGGGCTGCACTCAGTGCGCCTATTATATTGTTGTGCACATAGACGTGCGGGTCATTCCATATGAAATCAACACAGCAAAGTGCAAAAATTGACCTTACCCCTTCCGATTTTCTTAAAAATTTCCACATGTGCTCAGAAACCTAAAAAACTAATACATTTTTAATTTTATCGTCCTACCTATTACGGTTCTCGAGTTACGGGCCGCCCAAAATCTCAAAATTGGGTGCACCGCCCCGCGGCTTGCATTGTTCAAAAATTTTTAACTTCTGTACCGTTCAACTTAGAAAGCTGATTTTTTTATATTATAGTCCTATTGTACTCTTATCTAAAAAGCAGTATTTCATAAACTTTGAAATTCATGGGAGCAAGGTACAAGTCAAAGTATTTTTCAAAAGCGGATTCCCGCCAAAGGGGTATTTATAATTTTAAAAAATTTTAAATATAGAATTGTATACATGTTCTCTACATACCCAAATAGTTTCATCATGGGATGGCAATGGGATCAGGAGTTATGAAATTGTTACAGTACCAATGTGTATTATAGTCGACATTTCTTAGCCCTAAGAAAAGGGACAATACAAGTAACTATGTATGTATGAGCACAATAAATTATGTGACCATGTTATGATTATTTGTTGATGTTAGTTGAAAGCCCCATAACCTTGCCAAGGTCTCAACTAACTATGGGGTCTTTTTTTTTATTGTGGAAAGGTTAAACCACTGTGAAAAATGGTTCAAAAGGAAATTAGGCAGAACAAAAATCAAATGAAAGAGCCACAAAATAACATAGAAGTAGCTTCAAAAATTATGTGACAAGATTTACAAGGAATACATCTTTAAGCAGGCAGTTTCTTCCAGCAATTTAACTTTAAGCTTGCATCTTCAATCTCCTTCGCAGTGAGTGTATAGACACGGCCGGTTGCAGTTCGTGGATCCATTTTTGTCAGAATGCTGTGAGTTTGTACAGTGAGAATATCTGGTGGTGATGGGTACGTGAAAGATGCACTGGGGCCATGCTCTTTAAAAAAGCTACTTTGTCAGTTTCTAGAACACAAGCTGGATACCAGAATCCGTTATACTCACAGGTAACAATTATCCCTTTATGTTTTGAAAGTCTAGTTCATCTGAAGACACACACACAGATTCTTCTTTAGACTCCAAAGCCAAAGAGTAAACTTTGGTTCTTATCTTGTTTTTTGAAATTGGTTCAAAGAAGTGCAATTTCTGTGTACGAAGGATTGGTCGAGCCATGGAAAATCGAGCTTCCAATGACTGTGCCTCTTCAGTATGCTCTTTGTCGGTGCAGTACTGAAAAGTTACTGACGGAATACTTGGTTTTGCCCAATCGTAGAGTTGCCTCGGAGTCATGATCTGCTCATAAGTATTCCGTCAGTAACTTTTCAGTACTGCACCAACAAAGAGCATACTGAAGAGGCTTTCAACTAACATCAACAAATAATCATAACATGGTCATATAATTTATTGTGCTCATACATACATAGTTACTTGTATTGTCCCTTTTCTTAGGGCTAAGAAATGTCAACTATAATACACATTGGTACTGTAACAATTTCATAACTCCTGATCCCATTGCCATCCCATGATGAAACTATTTGGGTATGTAGAGAACATGTATACAATTCAATTTATTTAAAATTTGTTAAAATTATAAATACCCCTTTGGCGGGAATCCGCTTTTGAATAATACTTTGACTTGTACCTTGCTCTCATGAATTTCAAAGTTTATGAAATACTGCTTTTTAGATAAGAGTACAATAGGACTATAATATAAAAAAAAATCAGCTTTCTAAGTTGAACGGTACAAAAGTTAAACATTTTTGAACAATGCAAGCCGCGGGGCGGCGCGCCCAATTTTGAGTTTTTGGGCGGCCCGTAACTCGAGAACCGTAATAGGTAGGACGATAAAATTAAAAAGTTATTTTTCTTTTGTGTTTTTGAGCATATGTTCCAAATTTTGTCAAAATCGGTGGGGGTGAGGGAAATGGCTGTGTTGATTTGATATGGAATGACCCGTGCGCACGGCCCAGGCCGGACCTAATGTGTCAACTTCGACCGCTATCAGAACGAAACATATGAAACGAAACATGGCTCTATACGGGCCACAAGATCCCATGGCTCTGGAATGGGACATCACGTACTAAAATCGCGTTTTATGCCATAAAAGTTAATGCATCAACCGAAAAAAATTTCGCCATGGGCGAAATTGCTTCTGGCGGCTGGGGCTTCGGCCCAGACCCCATTTGTACCGCGCCACCTCGTGCGGGGTCCAATGTTAGACACTGCGCACGCCTATGGTTGTGCATTGTTGTTTTAATCGTTGAAGGTGCACTCAGTGCGGTCCAGTGCGGCCATTGGAAAACGCCATTAAAATTAAAATTTATCTGTCATAAAACAAACTCATATTTTTAGATTGGAAATTTACTGTCAGCTTACCCTCCACCTATCATAGGTAGCGTAAATAGAAATCATTTCTTAGCATTTTATGACACATCTGGTTTTTACTTGGAGCATTTACTAAGACCTAGCTATCATTTATTCTTGTAGCCTAAACAAAAATTCCCTAAAATTCCCGACTCTGGGGAATATTCCCAGGAATTTTCCCGAGAATATTCCCCAAAAATAAATTCCGGGAATTTATACATCACTATGTGTGCCTGAGTTTTAAAATGTAGTGCTCATTGCGCTCCCCACGCGTCGTCATATCTCTACCTAAAATAATCAATTTTTCCCTCACTCCAGTAGTAGCTGACATAGTCCCGCCTAGGGATGGACAAGCGTGCATAACCTTAGTTGTTGGCAGCGTGATCGGGATCGGGACATAAAGATTTAGTTGTGAACAGCGACTTAAGAACCATGGAAGTTAACTCTTTCACGATTCCTGGATTCCGATTCCTATTGTGATCCCGATATCAACAATTGTGGGTAGGGCTTAAGAAGTGTTATTGTTATAATACTAGTTTAGATTCAACTGCCAGACAACGTATCACCCGATCAATAATCGATTTAACAAGCACGATTCGATTACTGTTATTAAAATTCTTATCAAATGGCAACCTTAATTTATAGTTGACCAGTAAACAGTTACGGTACAGTTCACATAGATCATTTGGAGCAAAATTTTTGTGTTAGAGCTTCAAGAACAAGACTGAATGGCCCATTCAATTGAAATGTGTAGGATGAAAGCCCTGTTACCAGCAATTGACATTGAATTTCAGCAGCACAGAGGCCAGAAAAATGATGGCAAACAATTCACTTTACGATTGGTAGGCCTCCCTGTAGTGATTCTATTTAGGATTTACCCTATTTACTACAGTGGAACCTCTTTGTGCGTTTCGCATTTCTACGTTTTTCACGTTTCTACGTTTTTTTTTTGCGAGGTCCCGGCAAAGTCTTATGCCATTTATGCATTAATTTATTTCGTTACGTTTCTCAATATTACGTTTTTCGGGTTAGTGCGTCCTACAAACCAGTCCCTTCAGAGTGATTTTATGCATTAGTGTGTTTTGGGGCTTTGTATATACGGAATTTCCAGCCGGCCGCCCGGCCGAATTCCAACCTGTTGTTTCAACAGAATGAAGCACGTACGACAGACCCCATTAGTCATCGCATTTCCCCTCCCTCCCCTCCTACGCCAAGCCACTAGCCATCAAGCAGGTGACTGCTCTCGTGACTCATTAGTGGCTGTTGTGTGGCCGAGCCGAGTAAACCAGGTGTTGCGCCTGCGGCCTACTTTTCACGTAGACAGAACAGCTGTCCCACGCGTCTCCGCTAGCGCGGGTCTATCGTATTCTGGGGGGAGGGGTTTGCTCCTCGGCAGCGTCTAGTACCTGCTTTCCATGGGATGGGTTTTGCGTGTTGTTGTGATGTTTGGGGGGGGGGGGGTACTGCCACAGACTAACTCGTCCGCACAGGCATCAAGGGTGACCTCCAAAAGGGTGGGTTGAACTTCAAATGCTTACAGGGTCCAGACGTGAAGTTTTACAATTTCAGATCAGATAGTCAGATACTCACTTTCTAGGGTTACTGGAAACGAAAAAAAGACAAATTTGATGTGTTTCAATACTGCGTTTTTTTCATTCCCTCCCTTCGAAAACGTACAAACGAAGTTCCACTGTATTTATATTCTTATGATTTGCTTAGGCCTAATTTTTAATTTTGCTTATTGCATGGATTTTCTTTATCATTTTTAGTTAGGTTTTCGTTCGCTTACATTTTGTTTCAGAACCATTTGTCAGTGCCCGTGAACTCAAGGTACCTTCACACATGCAAGGTTAGTAGGTTTTGCTTCTATACTTAAAGGAGGATCAGGGGATGGTAGACCTACAGCAGAAGCAGAGCTGTTACCTAGAAAAGAAATTGTTATATTTAAGGCAAAACAAAACATTTAGGCCTTAAGTGTGAAAAGTAAAAACTTAAATTGTTATAATTTATGTTTTTGCTTTCGTAAATGTGCATTCTAGATGCTTCGTATAATATCTCAATTTCCCATATAAAGTTATAATTTTTTTACAATTGTTACTAAGAATAGTTTGAAAAATTTGGTGAGTGGGTTATCAAAGTAGGCCAATTAAATAGGGCTGTGCGAGTACTCGAAAAGTCGAGTTCGGTCGAGTAGTTACTACTCGACTCGAGGTGATCGAGTTTTTCATGAAAAACGAGTCGAGTTCGAGTAGTTTTGATCGACTGAGCCGCCGTACAACTGGTTAAAAATACCGCCAATAGGTAGCGCTAGTATCCAAAAATAGCTTAAGTATCGATTTTATAATCGACTTTGAAGAAAAAGTGACCTATCGATCATTATCGAGCAGATCGATACATGCAGACGACGCTTATTAGGCCTATACTTCTGCAAATTTGCAAAAAGTGTCTGCGTTTTTTGTGAATTAAGTGTGGATGATGTAGAAGTGGCAGCCAAACAAATGGAAGGGAATCTTCGAGAACCTAGGCCTACGAGATCGCTGACGCATAGGCCTACTATGTTCAAAGAGCCTAGGCCTAGCATAGCCTAGGTCTAGGCCCTAGGCCTAGGCCTAGACCCTTGTCGTAGGCCTGGCCTAGGCCTAAAAGTACCGAATCATCAAAGATATTATATTCCCTACTGATCATCATGTATTTAGAATCATTTTTAAAACGTTCCATACAACTTAAGTTCAAAATGTAATCTTTGCATTATTAACCTCAAAATGGGGAAACACTCGCCAACATGGTCTCACAAAAACAAAAGTGGCCATCTGACAACCCATCTGCAAAACAGATTACACTGTAGTTCTATTGTTTCTCTTAAAGTCTTTCTCCTGTGCCAGGTCCCCGTGTACAGTGTAGGCCTAGTCCTAGGCCTAGCATTTGGCCATGCTTCGAGCATAGCCCTAGCCTAGGGGCTTATACCAAGACCCAAGACCTAGGCCAAGCTTTAGTACTTTCCTTGTCTAGATCACGTAGGCCTAGACCCAGTTGGCAGAATTTAGCATCGTTTGAGCCTTAGGCCTAGGGAGACAATAATATTGAACAAATTACAGTATATGGTTTTAGGCCTGGCCCCAGGGACAGCTTTTAGGCCAAGGCCTAGCCTAGGTGAACTCGGCGGTAGCTTAGATGGGGTCCTAGGGGGCCTAGGTCTAGTCTGCCTAGTACTCTACCGGTAGTTATTCCTTTCCTGTATAAAAAGTATTATATTCAGGCACTACTCGAAACTCGACTCGAAACTCGCGAGTTATTTACTACTCGAACTCGAACTCGACTCGATTTGGAAAAGTGCTACTCGCACACCCCTACAATTAATTAAGACATTTCTTGCAAAAGAAGTTTCTCAATAGAATTAATTATCACCGCCTTACCCAATCGGCAAATTAAAAGTTTGAAACATTCAAAAGTTCCATGTAGTGTAACATAATAAAGCTTACAACACTGCCAAAGCACTGAAATCCGAGGTAAGTGGGGCCCCAAGAACAGCAAATCGCAAATCGTGACGCACAACACTGCATAGATGCTGCTGTTTGAAACAAAGCCATGTGGTCCAGTGCAGATCAGGGAACATGGAAACTCGCTCAAAGAATAACAACCGCTTGGCTCACGCACTGGTCCACTAGTCCCCTCCATTAGTCCATTATTCCCCTCTTAGGTGCTTAAGATGTTGCTTCTAATAACATTAGGGTGTAGGTACCTTGCAATAAATGTCCTTTGTTTTATTTATTTAAGATTGCATAATGTACATAATATTAATAAGGTGTACATCTTATATTGACAATTTCATGGATTGGTATAGTTGTCCCAAGACTACCTTATAGATGGTTTCGTCACAGGCAACAGGCTCTTAACCAATGAGTGATCGGTATTTGCGCGGGCTTGTCTCGGGCAGTTCACTGGTTGGCTACGAGTGCCTCGCCTGTGACGAAAGCATATATGTAAGGTAGTTTTGGGCCAAGTATATGAATCCTTTTTTGTCACATTGATTACACTTGACAAGAGCATTCTTTATTATTAATGTTAGTTATTACATTCATTAATCTCGTCTTGTTCATAGCCGAAATGTTTCGACTGTATAATTATGTTACTCTGTAATGCTGTAATGTTGGTATGCCGGTTATGTTACGCCACAGTTGGCGTCGTACTCTCTGGAGTTTAATAAAAGCATTAAAAAAAAAAAATTATTGTTATAAAAACACTGTTTTTGTCCCATAGTGTTGGAGTGTAAGTGAATTTCTATGGCCTTCTTAAACTACTGTAGTAACTTTGTATCCCATGAGATCTAGCCTAACATTCAAAGCCAGCTGATGGATGGCCATCAATCACTATCAGTCAACTACTTATGGAGTTATGGGCTGTGGGGATGAGGCCAGCCAGCAAAGAACAGGTTTACAATTGCCGGCAATCAAATATTGGCAATCAAAAATCAAACATGGCAATCATTCATGACAAGAACAACCGTCTTTGTACTTTCACATTAAACAACAATGTTGTGTTTGGGGAAAGGAGACCAACAGCTCACTTGAATTAAAACATGAGAGGCAGTCATATGAGAAGTAGAACCCATCAATCACACAACACAATACGCTACACAGTGTAACAGTATTTTGTTATGTATTAGCAAGTTTATCAACGACTCCATAGAAATGTTCTAACTTTTTAAACATATGTAGGGATCCAAAATTAACCATTTCTTTTTTAACAGACTAGTGTTTTCTTTTTCAGGGTGTAACATTGGACAACAGTGGTAATGTACAATTGGATACATTTCAACAGAACCAATTCATATATCAACAGCAAAACCATCTGCAACAACAACAGCAACAACAACAACAACAACATCAGCAACAACAACAACAACAACAACAACAGCAGCAACAACAACAGCAGCAACAACAACAACAACAACAAAACAACCCAAATATGATCTCCAGCTCACAAAACATCCCAACAGTGAGTATTGCCAGGTTTGATATAGCTAGAATTTGCATGAAACTATTTTATGAAGCGAGGTAGTTTCTCATTATATCTCATTTTTATTTAGTTGGCCTACAGTAAATTTGCAAACTCTAATGAACCGTGTACACGATAATCTCTTGAATTACGAACTCAGTTTTTTTTGTAAAGTGTTATGTGATATTAAGAGCTGGTAGGTAGGTTCCAGCCACCTAGAACTTTGCACGTAAATAGAAGTGATGTTACGAATAAAATAAGGTAATACGTAATTGCGAAGGTGATCTCCTGGATGGTAATAACATGGAGAGTTATTTAATCCAAATAATTAATTTGAAACATGCCTGAACATAGCCTATCAACAAAGTTTGTGAGTTAAACTTATCTACTTTTTGACTGCATAGCATACTTTTGATTGAGTAGTGATACAGTCAAACTTCTTAAGGACGTGCTTTGTTGTATTAGCAGGCCTAGACCTAAGTATGTAGCTTGTTTGTATTTAATAGTAGGCCCTAATTGCATTACTAATGAATGGTAATTTCCATGTAAAGTAGCTTGTGACAAGTTGATACAGTTTGTTTGTTCATTATTACTTGTTATATTATTGTAGTTTGTTTTCATTTTTCTTTTCTCTTGATAAGTATGTACCATAGCCTATAGGCTATCTACTTTTAGGGATGTACAATGCCAATTCCTAATACTAATAACAATTTCTTTTTTATATAGGGTAGCTCAGATATTCAATCAGCACAGTAAATGTTAATTTCAATTAAAAATGTAAAAAGTAACAACAAAAAATGCATAGGCTACATAATTTGAATTTTGATAGCATTATAATTTTAAAGCACATACATATGGGGAGGTGTAGCAAGTGCACTGAGAGCATTGTAAGTGATCTAGCCAACAGTCATTGAATACAATTGGATACACACAACTTTCAACAATACGAATTTCTAAGTCGTTGGAAAGACTACTTGACTTCTTTGGAATCGATGGATATTTTGCCAATAATAATTAGTGCACTGGCTTCTAGAGGTTTTCAGTTAATTCTAGCAGGCAGAGCTCAGTGGCCGGAACGCTCGAAGCGCTGCAGTGTAGTCGTTGGCTGGTTGTATGCGTCCCCACTAATTTTAAATGGTTTGGTTTGGGTCAGCACAGGTTTGGTTTGGTTTGGGTACCGGTACTGGTATTGGTTGGTCGTTTTGTCTTAAACATTTTATCATCATAATTATACAGTAGCCTACCATGTTTAAATGTGTTTTATGAGTTCCATCAAACACCTTTTTATAGATATTGATAATGCAGGTAATTCAAAGCCGGGTAGAGCTAAAATTGTTTTCAAAGTCTAGAAGATGTGATCTTTGATAATAAGGACTAAAATAACAAATTACGTACCGTACTAACTGTTACTGTTTTTTTATGTTGTCGTTCTTTTAATAATAATATCCAATTGTGTATCCGTACTTGATATTGATGCCCATCCCTGCTTTCGAGTTCAATAATGATGATGTCATGAATCAAGATTTGAGTAGGATATGCTGCCCACAGTACGTACAAACAAAAATGAGCAAAATACATTAAGATTTGTTAATTCAGAGTTATATAAAAGCTCATCTATTCCTGTTGTCGTGTTCAAGTTTTAAAGGAACCAAACCGGATGCAATGGTTGAAGTGTGGGATAGGGCAACTTAAATTCAGCCCCCAGCGTTTTGCCACAATAGCTTACCGGGTGGGTGGAACACTTGTAACACTCTGGCCCCACAAAGACTACTGACCAACTGATAGCTCGTCACTACATTTGGCAACGTGCACTTGCTCTTGGGTTCAAAATCTATTGAAATTGACAGTAATAAAATGGCCTTTGGGGTAGGTTTTCTCGGGTGGTAGTTCCCTTGCCCCTCCGATACCCGCCCGCGCCTATGTTCGAGCACGTGTTTCCCAGATTTGTGCCATGTGGTTGGTATTTTCAAATGAACCAGGCAGAAAAGCCCAGCCCACCCATTAAAATAATGTCTCTCTTGCCACTGGCTATGTATTACAGTATCACACTTGACTCACCAGGGGCCTGAAAACTGAAAGAAATGTTAAAAAAATCGTAATTAAATTACATTTGAATCCAGCTATTATGTAGTTTTTATACATGCATTAAATTCAATAGTAAGACTTAAAAGAATCATGGTTAAATTAAGTACGTACCTAGTGTTATAGTGTGAGAAAATCTAATAACGTACCTGCTGCTTACAAAGTATGATACACAGTATTGTTTGTTAATATTATTGAAATGACTAATCTATAGGTCTACTAAACTTGTATAATCCCTAAATGTATTCTTATTGAGAGGGAAAGAATCATAGGAACCAACAGCTCGCCTTAGTTTTTGCTTGATTTTAATTTATGTCAAGAGTTTTGTAGGTACATTTTCCAGACACTTAGAGATGTGCACTTACCATGAATGTCGTAAGAATTTAGAATTGTTACCAGCAGAAACCTTTATGGAATTGGTTCACTTCATCCCTACCAAATATTATTTTATTTTGTTATGTTAAGTTGCTAAGTAATGGCTGTGAGTCTGTGAATGCATTTAGAATCTTAGAAATGTTTGATGTTTCAGCATCATTTGAATTCTTTGAACACATATCGCAGTCCGCAGTCAATCAATAGGCCTAGCCCCCAGACTTCCCCTTGCTTATCTATACAGGTTAGTATTAGACAGGTGTTTCTACATACCTAATAAATGGTTCTCAAACTAAGTCCTTGGAGTCCCACCACATGTAAGTTAATAATTACACTGTACTACTGGTGGCATACTATATTATGGTTTACTGTAAACCCGCATTTACATCCACTTAATGTTCATGAATAAACTTACACTAGGTCACTACATGTGTTGAGCCTGTTCAACTCATATGGAGCCATCCATCTACATTGAAATTTGTGAAAGTAAGTATAAAAGTATACATGTGCCAAGCGAAACCGTGAAAAAGTTCAGTTGATTTCACTTTTTGTAAGAATTTGAAGAAGTTAGTTCTAGGCTAGTTGGCAGATTTACAAAACAAACATGTACTGGCTTTCCATGGCAAAAGTATTCTAGTACGTACCGCCTTTAAAGATTTTAACAATTCATGATTCGGAACTGATCGTGAAGGGTAATTATTTACAGTAGACTACAGTACAGTATATGATTTTATCACTTTGATGTAGACACACACAAATTTGTGTAATTATTAGAGTACATGAATTTATTAGTGTAAAGTGGATGTAAATGCGATCTTAATTAGCACGGTGTATGTGTAGTTCCTCCTCTTCACTATTTTAAAGTTGACCTCACACGTTTCTAAAGTCGGGCTTTCACTTAGTAGTGTGCAATAGTCTCATTAATTACGTCGCCAATTATCACTAGGCTATTGGATCTGATCTGTTTCAGTAGAACAACATTCAGTAGAAGAAGTAGATGCAAAGAACTATAGCAGTAGAAAATTAATTTGTCTCATTGGACTCTGCAGTCAATAAAATATGATTGAGGGAAATATAAAAATACCCATGTACAGCTATGCTTTCCAGTTCCCTTTCTTTGTTATTTATCATTTATACTAGGGATGTCATAGGGTAGGAAAATTCAGATCTGGTTCCAGACCTTCCAAGAACCGGGTTACCCGAATCCTGAAAGCCTAAATTATGTTACTAGGAAAACGCTCTGTTTGACGCGTTGATAAGCGTCCATATCTACGAACGTTCTGGTGAGAAGAACTCAAAGCTAATAAAAACAACAATTAACAACAATTCAAGAATGCGCATTACAAACATTTTTCTAATTTCCATAGCTATTATATTCCCGATATTGTTGAATGCAGTGCAATGCGCGTTGCTAAGAATTTTCGTTGTCATTCTGTCTAGTGTTTTTGCCGTGGTCCGCCACCGTTACTAACAGTTATTGACAGCATTTAAAATGTGATTTCTGCCTCAAATACGTATCAGATCGCGTTTACATTAGTATATTCGTGACCGGACAAAAATTTACTATAAGATAGCCACCTCACATTTTGCTGTTACTGTGTTTCAGAAATATATTTTCGAGTAACTTTTGTGTAACTTTGCCAATATTTATCAGATCGCCATAAAATGAACATATTCGTAATCGTAAAAAGCTTAAGAAAAATATGGCTATCTCACATTTTGCCGCCATTTTGTTTCAGAAAAAACTTTGCAGTAACTATGGTGTAACTTTGTAACTTTTCAAACGATTTTGCCTCAAAACTATACACCTTCAATCCACATCGAGGCTTGTGGATGGTCCAAATTTCAAGTTGATCAGACTTTCCGTTCGACCGCTATCAACAGACATAAAAAAAAAAAAAAAAAAAAAAAAAAAAAAAAAAACAGAACGAAGTGCCATAAGAGTCTAGTGGAGACGCTCGCTTAATCATCTTGGTTACACCCCCCCCCCCCCTCCCCCCCCCCCCCCGAAACCACGCGGTTGAAGGTCGTTCTCTGCGCTTGTCAGTTGCCGGCCGCTGTGTGGGTTGGGCTCTGTGCGGCCGTTGCGCGCGGTGATGGCAACGGGGGCGGGGGAGGGGAGTGTATATGGCCGCACAGAACTCGCCCGCAGTAATGACAGCGCATACTAACCAACGACCCGCTCACCACGCCCACAAGCAGGAATAATTCACTGTAGCTTCAAGGATAGTAGTCGCAAAAATACCGTCGAGTATTTTTTGTTTTTTTTTCCAAATAATACTACCCGATAAGGATCCGAATCCTAAAAATGGATTCGGGTAATTTCTGGATCCGGGTAACCCGGGTACCCTATGACATCCCTAATTTATACCATGGTCAGTAAATTTACCAACTGGCATCACTAGCTTTTTTAGGACAACAGAATGTGAATAGAAAGGTCGGCTAACCATCGAGTGAATACGGTATGTACACACGTAACACGTCACGCAGGTTTCTTCTAACTGGAGATCCAAACGCATCTAGTCCGTGGAGGAGGCAGCAGCTCGAGCAGATAACGTCATACTTTAAGGAATTATTTCAGCTTGCACAAGGTAACAACTGAAGGGTGTTGAAAAATCGAAACCCTTCCCTCATGGGCGGGATAGGAATGGTTACCCACCCGTTGGCATCACCATTTGATTGTGTAATTTGATTTTACATAATGATAGTCAGTTTTTAAATTGTTAATTGTTTGATTGTTAAAATCTTTGTGGAGACTTGTATGCCTATTTGACCAAGTGGATAGACAAAAACTAATTTGTTTTGTATTTACTTGTGGATTATGGCAATCCCAATTTTATAAACAAAGTAAAATGTGCTTGTTGAGACAGTCAACCATGACAAATGAATGACAATCTAATGTTTTTTTGTCACCAGGGAGGATCACTAGTATACCGGAGTACAAGTCCAGGAGGCACAAGCCACAGTGGACCCCAGAGTCCTATTTCTCCAGCCAGCTCTCCAGGGATTGGTTCTGGGTCCAGTCCCTTCTCTGACAACAACAGTTTCTTTATCAGTCAGGCACAGCTGCAGCAACACTTTGAGCAGATCAGCATGGTATGTACTCAAACTGGTGCCAATAATTAGCATGACTCATTTAGGGTACAAGTCCAATGTCAATTGACGACTAGTGCTGGGTGGAGCTTGCTTGCTTGTAGGGGTGTGCTGGATCGGGAAATCAATTTCCCGTTCACGCTCTCGATTAGTTCTTTTCTTTCCCTCAAAGACCATCGGGATTGCGTAAAAAGTCGGGAAATTGACATTCCCGCCTATTCAGTTGTGTTAAGACACCCACTAAATCGCAGCAGAGTGTCAAAAAGCTATCTTGCAATTAAGCTGACAATAGTACTGTACTTGCATTTTGTTCCAAATGGCTAGTAAGGATTTGTAATTTCAAGATTCATAGTTCATACCAACATTTTACAAAATGTATACCAGTAGCCACTTTCTCATTGTGTGCCAACCAAAACTGCCCATGTTTTGTGTGTAACGTTTAACTGATCAACTTATCAATTGAATCTGTTCTTTGCTCCCTCTGCTACCAGGGTGTGGTAAGTGTCATCAAATTTCACTTAAATCAGTATTTACTTTGTATTTTTTGTTTTCATTATAATATTTAGTATATATTTTGTAGGGCTGCCCAACGATAAAAAAGATCATATCGATATCGCGGGTAGGGGTGTGCGAGAAGGGATTTTTCAGGCTCGAGACGAGAACGAGAATTTGTTTACATTAATTTCGAGAATCGAGACGAGATCGAGAAATTTTGGGGTGAATAAAATTCTTGCATTGTGTAATGTGTAGAAATCACATTAATTAGACAACTTTATTGACTTTGAATGCAAGTAAGACCACAATTGTATTCCTTTAAATGATTTAAATTAGGCTGCTATTTATGCAAATAAAGGTTATTGATACTAATAATTAGGGTAATTACTAACTGCTAGTTAGTATTCTAGTAAAATGAATGATTAATTAATTAAGAAGTTGAAGACAAAAATTTAGCTTAAAAGCCATGAATGTTCAAAATATTAACTTGTAAAAGATCTCTATATATCACATGATAATATTCAAAATAAATGTTGTTAAATGTTCATATGTATGTAGATACATCATTTTGATGATGCGGGCCACGCAAAAGATCGATTATTATTGAACGAGAATGATCACGACGCGGTGCGCAAAGTCGCCGGCAGAGTGCGTCACGATGCAGTGCGCAAAATCGTCGATAATGAAGTTTTACTTTTCTACCGACTTTGAAGTAGCGCTGCCATCTAGCGGGAATCGGGCCAACTGTTCTCGAACTAATAAGGCGGGAATTCAAATTTCCCGAGATTTTACGTTATCTCGATTATTTTCGGGAAGAAAAAATTCTCGCGATCGAGAACGAGAAATCGATTTCTCGATCTCGTTCTCGACATTTCGAGATCTCGCACACCCCTAATCGCGGGAAGAATTATCGATATCGTGTCGTGATATCGAACTTATCAAGAAACGTATCGATATCGGCGATATCGAAACTTTCCTCGTGTGTTTTTAGGATTTCCAGATAGCCAGAGGCCACTTATTATAAACATTACCGTAATACGTAAATACATGTTTGAACTTTGAAATGTCTTATAATGTGTGTCAATTTGTGTGTATACTATTCAAAATTTAAAATATCCACACAAAACAGCGATATTGTGATTGGCGTGACTTGACGTAATCGTTTTATTTCTAAACAATTAGCTTATTAGGCGCAAGTTCGATATCGCGATATGTACGATATAATAATTTTATATCGATATCGAATTATTTTTCCATTATCGATATCGTATCGAATTATCGATATCGTTGGGCAGCCCTAATATTTTGTATGAGTGATGTCAGTAATAACTTAATAAGTAGGTAATTTAATAGCACACGTATTTAAGTGTCCATCATGCTTAGCTTTCAATATAAACATTACACGTACGGTATGTAGGCCTAGTAGGCGTACCTAAAATATGTACTATACGCCCGACATCTGCGGTAGCTTGTAATCAATAATCATGAATAAATGCACATCAGATTTACTCATTCAAGACTAGATGCATAATTTTCTTGCTTACATTCTTATTGCATATACCTACTCGAGTAATATAGGTTGCAGGTTTTGAAAACGGGAGTTTTGCTGATGAAAATTCATCATGGGTTGGCCATAATTGCAAGCAAATGTGTTAATTTATTATTTTATTATTATTTGTTGTGACAATTCCCCCCCTTCTGTGAGTGGTTGTAAACTGAGCCCACAAAAGTCACACTGAATATTGGTGGATGCTGTTTGGTATTCTCTGTTCAAATGAAGAATGGTGTGAATACAGAAATTAGCAGTGACAATTTTCAGTATCATGTGCCGTTGCTAATTGAGGCAAATTCTGCTCCTTATCCCATTCTCTTGTCTTCTCTCCTTACCCATTTTGTTCTAAAAACGAAATTGAACATTCCAACTTCACAGTTTTTAACACAAATATTTAAGAATATACCTGATTAGAGCAAAAAAATTTAATTTACACTTAAAAAATTATGCTTTAAATGCAATTTCAAATCAACCTATTCCATTGTCTCCGTGACTTGCATATGAATGACTTGCAGAAGGCTAAATACCTTATGAATATAATATTCCTTATAAAAAAATACCAAACTTGTCTAGTGGAAGCTAGTGGGGTCAAGGGGGGGAAAGGGGACTGGTGAGATGGCTTCTCCCTTACAAAAAAAAACTACTGGAAACTACTTAAAAAAAACTACTGAAAACTTCTCAAAAGTTTTTTTGGACAACTTTTGAGAAGTTAACTACTCAGAAGTTTTCAGTAGTTAACTACACAAAAGTTACTACTCAAAAGTTTACTTCACAAAAGTTTTTAGAAGTTTACTACACAAAAGTTACTACTCAAAAGTTTACTTCACAAAAGTTTCCAGAAGTTAACTGCACAGAAGTGAAGTTTTTTTGGACAACTTTTGAGAAGTTAACTACTCAGAAGTTTTCCAAAAGTAACTACACAGAAGTTGGTACGTACTCAAAAGTGTTGCTTTTAACATTACAGACCATGGTACCTAGTTGTGAACCCTTATGAAAAATAACCATTGAAATCTAATTAAAAACCCCATTGGGTTTTTAAATTAGTGTTGGTCAATGGTTTTTCTCAATGGTTTTTCTCAATGTGTTTGTCCCAATATGCCATTGGGCAAAAACCATTGGGTTTTTAAATAGATTTCAATGTTTTTTTTTTCATAAGGTCCGAAACACCATTGGGCAAGAACCATTGATAAAAATCATTGAGCAACAAGCAAGAACTATTGGAGAAAAGTCAGAAAACCATTGATTATAACCAAATTGCTAAAAACCATTAGCAAGAACCATTTTTGAAATAAACCATTCAGAACAAATATTAAACAATAAGAATAGGGAAAGATTGGGAGAACCATTGAATAGGTAAATAAAACCATTAAATATAATATAACTATGTATTGTAAATAAACCACTTGAAAAAATATACAATTCCCTAGAATAGATTGTTATGATATAGGCTATCGGAATACTTATTCAATCAACAACAGTTAAAAACAATTTTGCAATAGGCCTATGAAATAACAATGGAAGAAATTATTAAGAGAGTGCCACTGAAAGGGACATAACGATCCTCTTACAATCTAAGAACTGTTTTAAAAGTTTAAGTTATGATGGAAGTATGAACTATATCTCAATCAAAAGTTGGGTAGGCCTACTTTCGGCACAAAAAAAGGATTGTTTTCTTTGAAAGTTCACTAAAAATGGTAGGTCTTGCTATGAACGAGTCTAGTTCTTCAGTTCTCTCCTTCTGTAGCCCCTGAAAAAAATAAAGATTTTAGATTAAATGTCTACTTACCAAAGGTGATATCCTTCACCTCATACTTGGTGAAGTTCATTTAAAAAAGAACTATGAAAAAGGTTAGGTCACCCACCAAAAAATGAACTTCATTCTCGTTTTTTTTTTTAAATATATGTTAGACCTACATAAAATATTAAATTAATTGTCCATTAAACCAAGCGGCTTGCTTGCCAGCTACCGTTTGATTAACCTACATGTCCGAAACTTTGCAACAATCAAAGTTGGCATGGAACGTTCACTCTCAATCTCAATGGTGCTCAGTGATTTCCAGGGTATTCTACAAACCAATCACAGATTTTGTACAAAATTTAGAAATTGTTTACGTTTTTGTGTTATGCACACTGCCCACTTCCGAGTGATAGGTAACGTAGCTCGAGTTAAACAATTATTAGGCTACTACATTGTATAATATGGACACAAAATTAATTTAATACGGGTAGGCTTGACCTATAGTTTTTGACTCATGATAGGTGTACATAAATACAAAAATCATGAAAACGTAATTTACAAGACCAACTCCCAGGGCCTACATTCACCTATTTATTTGTAAGGCGGCCAAGGCTTCGACTACGTTTACCACAGGGCTGAGTCTGTAATAGTTAGCAGTTATGTAGTAGGCCTACTTAGGCCTAATCTAAGGCCTCAGTTCCGTATCTGTGTAGGCTATCACACTTTCATTCAGTAGCGTACTTGTAGTAGGATGCCTATAGTTAGTAGGCCTACAGGCTAGTTCGGACCGAGTGTGTTGGCACTGTAATTTTAATGGGGAAAACTCAGTTTCCCTAGTACTCCCTACTGATGTGTTATCAATTCAAATCTAGTCCGAACTAAGTACATAGGCCTACTGGCTAGTCTGGACTTGGCTCCCGCGTAGTAAAAGTAGTCTACAACTATTAATAATTCTTGGCTGTCGGGTGTCGCCGCGTCTGTCGTTTATTAAAACCTGACGTTTCGTACTAATTGCATAGTCCATCTTCAGAGTGAAGAGACAGTCACTGAGAAAACCTACTCGATCCAGCGCTACCCAGCGACTGTGCCTCACGCTGCCGTGCAATCTCCGACGCGCGCACATCCCGCGCGTGCGCGCTAGCTTGTTCTCGAACCTTCGCGATGCGCTTCGCATGTTCCGCCCGCGCGAGTTTCAAGCGCTGCAACGTAGGCTGCCACACCCTACTCAGCTTTAATCCGTCCTCCCTATTGAAATTATCAGGTTGCATTTCAATTTCAATAGCCTCTCGTACCAGGCGGGGGCGGTAGTCTTTACTGGTAGCCAGGACGCGCGTGTTGTCAAAATCTATAATGTGGCATTTGTCAACACTATGCTCTGCAATGGCTGACTTCTCAACATGTCCTAAACGTGCATGGCTCTTATGTTCTTTTACTCTTGAAACTCGCGCGGGCGGAACATGCGAAGCGCATCGCGAAGGTTCAAGAACAACCTAGCGCGCACGCGCGGGATGTTCGCGCGCCGGAGATTGAACGGCAGCGTGAGGCACAGTCGCTGGGTAGAGCTGGATCGAGTAGGTTCTCTCAGTGACTGTCTCTTCACTCTGAAGATGGACTATGCAATTAGTCCGAAACGTCAGGTTTTAATAAACGACAGACGCGGCGACACCCGACAGCCAAGAATTATTAATATTGACCCGGGCCGCGAAAGCCTACAACAAGTTTTAGTCTACAACTCTTCAATATTATACTCAAGTCCTAGGCCTACCCTACCACTAGGCCTGGTATGGCCAAGAGGAGTAATCTACATAGTTTACGAGGCCTGAGAGCATATTTAGTATACTAACTCAGATAACAAGTTATCTATTGACATTTGACAGCATGACAACTTAGTAAATAGGACTAGAATTAGTCATGCGCAGTGCGGTAGTCTGACATTAGTGCATGCCAGTGGAGCAAATCTTAGCCCTGTGGTTCAATTTAATAAGTTGTCACCCTCGATCGACAAGTTGCAACATGCATTATTCTATTTTCAAAGTTGTCGCTTGAGTTAGTAGGCTAGGGCCCTGGTGTTAGTTGCTTAGTCTAACGCTAGACTAGCTTGTTTTCCGTCCTGGCAGATGTAGGCCTATCTTATCCGTGCAATGGTTATAATATAGGCCTAGGCCCTACCATCCATTTGTCAAGAAGAAAGCAAGCTGGAACTAGGCCTAGCCTAGCACCTATGCTAGGCCTAGTAAGGATTAGGCCTACTTGCATAATCCTGACAATTTACAAATTGCTGAGAATATTTTGTTGTCCAAAATCTAGGCCGAAGTCTGTGTAAGATCAAATAGGCCTAGGCCTAGCCCTAGGCTAGGACACCAGCACATGCCCATTTCCTAGCCTAGGCCTATGCCAGGGCTACGGTCGGAGACATTAACTAGGTCCTCATCAGTAAATATAATAGTATGGGCCTATTACCTGTGATAAGCCCTAAGGTTAAGCGAAGCTCAAGACCTAGGGTCTAAAGCAAGACCATTTCAGTCAAATATGATGGGCAACCTAACCTGAAATTCCGTCTTGGCATAGGCCTACGTACATTAATAAGTTAAAATAAACAGTTGATTAAATCTTACCTGTGACTCACACGATGTTCGAAAAAGGAATTCTTCACTTCATGCTGGACAAACACCCACGGCTTCGCACAAAATTGTCTAAACGTACATAAGCAACCGTTGTACCATGCTTGTAGGCCTACGTTGTTGACGCGTTGTTCACTCACTGCCACACTCCAACCAGCCATGGCGGCAGTTAGGAACAGTCGCTGCGTATAGAAGGCAGTGACAGAACGCGCTTCATTTAAAAGCCAAGCAATAATAATGATATTTCATTAACATTTATGCATTAAGCATTTACATAATAGGTTATTATGTTCATTTTTAAGTTTAATTATATTATTTCAGATTTTCCGCTTACCATTTGTCGCTAGTTTTGCCAGGTTTTTATTTATTACTAGGAGAATATTTCATTCGGTTGTTCGTTGTACTTGCACGTCGCAAGTTTTAAGCTGGCTATTCTGATATCAGTCCAAGCTGTCATTGTCAAATGCATAAACAAATAAACAATAAAGTGAATAAATAAAAAAACAGTAGTTAACTACTCGGGCCCAGAAATCAACTACTGGTACCAAGTAGTTAATTACTGGTCTTCAGAAGTTAACTACTGTGACTTCGGTAGTTAACTACTGATCTTTAGAAGTGAACTACTGGGGCCCAGAAGTTAACTACTAGTTCCTAGTTGTTGACTACTGGTACCAAGTAGTTAATTACTGGTCTTCAGAAGTTAACTACTGTGACTTCGGTGGTTAACTACTGATCTTTAGAAGTGAACTACTGGGGCCCAGAAGTTAACTACTAGTTTCTGGATGTTGACTACTGGTCCTTAGTAGTTAACTACTGGTCTTCAGAAGTTAACTACTAAAGTACCAAGAGTTAACTACTGGGTGTTCAGTAGTTAACTTCTGATTTCAGTAGTAATACTACACAGATTGAGAAGTTTTTAGTAGTTTCACTACTAAAAACTACTGAAGCCCAGTAGTTTTTTTTTGTAAGGGCTAATACATACCTTACGGTAATTATTATTCGTATGCCTATATTATTCGTATAAATATTCGTATTATCAATTATCATGAAGGTTGCGCATCTATGCGTATATGTATCGGGTTTTTATTCTTATTGCTTAGTTTTGTATTCCTCATTTTGGCTTTTTAATTTTAAAATGGCTGTGGTAAAAACTAGTGATGACATCTTGTAGGAATCGACTCCTGGATCAGTCAGTAAAGATAAGATATGTAACTTTAGTTATAAAGACATGTAAAGATAAGGGGAGGGAGTAGTGGAGTAGAAGCCTTGTACACATGTTTCCGACCCACTTCCTGACAACAACACAACAGTAGTGTTGTCGATGTTCAACTTCAAACAGACCGTCTGTGTCTGATACAGCAACCATCTTTAGTAGGAATTGATATTCGATACAGGGGTATCGATATTTGTATTTATTGTCTACCCACTCAGCTGCAAGAACTGATTTTCAGTGGAGGACATTTATACCATTTATTGTGTGCTTCATTGTTATTATAACGGCTCCAAAGTTACCGTTTACATCTACACCAGTATCGTATAGACAACTGAGAATCAAACCCTAGATCTTTTTCATTGGAAGTAGGAATAAACCACTAGACTAACAAGCCACACGCAGACTAGGAATCGAGTACCCGATGTCATCACTAATAGAAATTAAAATCTGTCTCTTCACTCTTCTGTCTTCTCCCTTAGACCTAGTCCTGGCTATATCTTTAGATGCAGAGTCTGACCGAAAGAATATGATCGTGATGTGTTGTTGATAATGTTAAGGGCTGGTATGTTTGCGCATATTGGTTTGAGGTTCTAAGATTTTGGAGAGTAGGCAGCACAAATTGAGACACTTGAGCAGTCAGCATGTTTCAGAGTACTAGACCCAGTTTTTATTTCCATGTTTGTTAACTTAATTTTTGTATTTAAAACCTGAAACATGATATTCTTTACATCTTACATTGTAAAACTGGAACCAAGTGTAAGATGTAGTGTGTTTCAGCCTGCAACTAGTCCTTATCACAACAGTAAACATGGGTAAATTACTGTAATGCAGTAATACCACCTGTAGAGATTCCATATATGCATCACAATATTTTGATTTTTAATACAGTAGCACAGTTATTCATATATGTATAAAGGTTATATTTGTGTGACTGAGAAAGGCATTTAGTGTATGTATGTATGTATATGTGCTTAATTGAAGATAGTTTGACATACTGTATTTATTTTATTATATATGCATTTGGTGCATCTGTATCTATTTTATTACAAAAACAGGGTTCGTAAGTTGCAAATAGTATACATATATATATATATATATATTAGGGATGTATGCGAGCATCTTTTTCCAAACAAAACACAACGTACCTATTTTTATGTGTGTGAAAAGGATCTCTTCTTCTTTCTACGTCTTCTGGAGGACATGGTATACGGATACATATCTCTGTCTGATGCAAATGAAGGCAGGACCTACATAAAGTGGCTCCCAACAAATTATCTCTCACACTGAACAACTCCCATGTTTTGTAATTCTCTTGCTTGCCAAACAGTGCTAGATTGCTACATTTTCCAAAACCTAACCTTCAAAACATCATCAAAATCATAGTTTTATAATGTGGCAGTGCAATACTGCTTGGAAACTGCAAAATATGGAAGGTGTTCCATGTGGGGGGCGTGAGACACAATGTATAGTTAGTTACTGCTATATGCATGGCACTAGAACTAGAACTAATACCATCAACAGTAGTTTAGTAATACTCAAGAATCTAGCAACCGCTTTGGAAATCTTTAACTTGACATTTCTAATTTCTAAATTTGTAATTTCTGAAAAAGAAATTCAAGCAACTGGAAACCAGTCCTCCCAAACATCCTTAATATATATTTATGTATAAGTGTGTACCGTACATGTGGGTAAGTGTGTGTGTTCATGATAAGACTACAAAAATAACAATAAGTCCAGCATGTTATATTAGGCCTATATTATATGAAAATACATTCATGTCTGAGATGAACAAAATTAAGATGAGCTGTAATCCTGGAACATAAGTATGTAGCCTAATTATTGTAGACCTGTATTACAGTGTACTATCATAGTGTGGCATAGCACAAAGACAGGTTTGAAATTAATTTGTATATGAAGAAAACACATTAATAAGTTTTCAATGAACATTGACTTGTTTAATTTTAAAAGTTGGGAATTTGTTGTGAACATAGACTAGCCACCAGAATCATGATTTCTTGCAAAATTACCGAGTTTCACAAAACCAGGGATGCATACATGTTCCCTTTAATGCTGACCATGGGACTCAATGCAGTATGATGAGTGTTCAATAGCTTAAATTTCCTGTATGTATCTGTGCCGTAGAAGCAAATACCTTACTACAATAATACGGGACACTGGCCTAAATTTGCTGCGACATGTAGGTAGTGCTGCTCTCAAGCGGCAAGAGGAGATCCTAACATGATAAGAATATTGTTACGAAGATACGTAACAAATACCGATGGATAGACTATTATTATATTTGAAATTACGTTTCTCTTATAATGAAGTCAATCCCTAAGAAAGGATTTTTAAAAATTCCGATTCTAAGGGGGTTAAAAAGGGGGTGGAAGTTTTTCATTAGACTACCTATATCTCAACAACTAAACGTGCTATAGACCTGAAAATTGGTACATAGGCTCTCCATTGTAAACAAAAAAAAGTAGTTTTACCATTTTTCGAAAATCCAGTTAAGAGGGGTGAAAACGGGGGATGAATTTTTTATGAGCATATCTATAACACCCATACCAAAGATGACATATGGGTGCAAATTTGTATTTAGGTTCTTCTTTTAATATAAAGAATCACGTGTTTTACCATTTTCCGAAAATCCAATTGGGGGGATGAACACGGGGGGTGATTTTACAGCTCAAAAACCGAACATGTAACAGACGTAAAAATTAATAGTTAGATTCTCCTCCAAAAATAAAGGAACACAATTTTACAATATTTACGAAAATTCAGTGAACGGGGGTGAATAGAAGGGGTGATTTTTCAATCATGAGAACACCATATCTCAAAAACCGAAAATGTTACAGACGTGACAATTGGTAGTTAGATTCTTCATTAAAGATGAAGAAATATGTGCTGTACCATTTTCCTGAAATCCACTCAAGAGGGTTGAAAAGGAGCGATAGAATGAGGGGGTGATTTTTTTTAAACTCAAAAACCCGAAGATGTTCCAGACGTAAAATTTGGTACAAAGATTCTTCTTTAAAAATAGAGAAAAAAATATTTTACTATCTTTCAAAAATCCAGTAATGGGTGGCGAAAATGGGGGTTGTTTAAAAAATGATGTAACTATGAAAATTGGTATTTAGGCAATTTTAAAAACAATTAGAAATATGTTTTAGCATTTTAAAAAAATCCAGCTATATAATAATAGTTATATAATATAATAATTCACCACCTGTGAATATACATTTTTTATTTTACCCCCCCCCCCCCCCCTAAACTGTATTTTCAAAAATTGTAATACAATTGTTTATATGTTTTTGAAGGAGAATCTAAATACCATATTTAACGACCATAACATGGTCCGTTTGTGACTTTTAAAGAAACAACCCCCTTTTTTCACCCCCTTAATTGGATTTGCTAACAATATTAAAAAACTTATTTCTTTGTGATACAAGAAATAACTATACCAATTTTCAAGTCTGTTACGTTTACCATAATCAGTTATTAGATATTGCAATTTAAGAAAAAAAAACACCCCCGCTCCGTAAGTTACGTAAGGGGGTTACCTGGATTTTCAGAGAATGGTATAACATGTGTTTCTTTGTTTTTAAATTAGAATTTTAATACCAATATTCAAAGAGTAACTGTCTCGTTTTTTGAGTTATAGCTGCATCTTTATTTTAAAAAACATACCCCCTTTTTCGCCACCCTTTATTAGTTTTTTGAAAAATGGTTAAATACATGTTTTTTTAGTTTTGAAGAAGAATCTAGGCATCAATTTTCACGTCTCAAATATCTTCGGTTTTAGAGATTTAAAATTCACCCCCTCTACTTCACCATCCCTTTTCATCCTCCTTAACAGGATTTTAAGAAAGTGGTTAACTATGTATTCCTTTATTTTTGAAGGAGAATCGAACTATCTATTTTCACGTATGTAACACCTTCGGGTTTTGAGATGTTGGTGTTCTTAATTTACCCCCTCTTTTCACCCCCGTTAACTGGATTTTTGGGAAATGGTGGAACACATGTTTATTTATTTTTAAAGCAGAAACTTACACTCAATTTTCACATCTGTAACACGTTCAGTTTTGGAGGTTTTAAAACACCCCCAGTATTCACCCCTTAAGTGGATTTTCTGAAAATGGCAAAACATGTGTTTCTTATTTTGTAAAAAGGAACCTAAATATCAATTTTCACGTTTGTAGCATCTCCCGTTTTCGAGACATAGGTATAGTCATAAAAAATTCAACCCCCTGTTTTCACTCCCATTCATATGATTTTCTAAAAAAACGGTAAAACATATTATGTTTCATTATTTTTAATGGAGAATCTAAGTACCAATTTTGACGTCTGTAATACCTTCTGTTGTTGAAATATAAGTATTATAAAAAATGACTGTAACCCCTTTTTTCATCCTCTTATGGACAGAATTTTCAAAAATCCTTCGTTAATGGGTGGTTTCGTCAAATTAGCCACGTACGTACCAAATTTCACGTTCCTAGGTTGAACGGTTTGAGCTGTGCGTTGATGGGTCAGTCACTCACTCACTCAGTAAGACACTTGCTTTTATACATAGATATAGAGATTTATGTGATGTCACACATTTCTCCCGTCCCCAACCCTATACCATCGCTTTTTCATCATTCACCCCCCTAAAAGCGTCGCGTAATAACATAAACGGCAGCTGTAATGTTCGTTATACACACATTGTTTCACACATCTTTTACTTAAATACTAAAAGTTATTTTAGATTAATTTGATTATAATTATAAATGGCAACCATAACTTAGTCTACTACATATGTTTTCAGTACAATGATGCGTAATTGCTAGCTTTACTAACAAGTTTTAAAGTGCGAAAATAACATTGAATCAAGCGGCCATCATCGCCGTATCTCCTCAAGCCGTTAGTAGCGCTAGTGTTGCGTGTCGCCGCCTTCTTGTATGTTAAATATGGACAGTGTCCAGTATTATTATTGTAAGGTATTTGGTAGAAGCCTTCTGTCCCCGGGAAAAAGATTACGATAGCTGGCATATGAGATACTATATGCATGTGCGGTCTCATTAGCCTCACCATGAATGAATAGACACTAGAGTTTTAAAAGAATAAGATCTGTAAAACTGGAATTGATTAGGATGTCATTCTTAGTTATGAGTTCACTGCACTGTGGTTATGAATGAGACATTGACATCCATAAATTCCCTTTTGGCAACTTGCAAGGATTGGTGCCAGCTTGTTCACAGCTTGGTCGAGACTAGTTGCAGCTGGAGTACTGAACTTCAGGTGATTGTCTGCCAAACAACATTTCCATAACAATTAATTACTTATATTATTATGCATGGGTTTTAATCTGTATACAACCAATTATTTTTCTTTCTTTTTTTATAGCAATTTATGTGTTGTATGCTGGAGATATAGTGCATTATCCTAGCAAGCTGTTAAGATTCCAAGGCCATTTTAGCTTCCTGTTAACTTTCATGCATTTTCATAGCAAAAAGGTCTTGGATGCCGTACTCTTGATTATATTTAGTCATTATGTACTGACTTAATGCAACACAGTTCATTTGTCTAGCATAGCTCTAAGACGCATGTTTTAAGGTTAGTCCCGCGGTTGTTTGTTGGTTTAAAGAGTTGCTGACTCACTGAAGACTCACTCTTCTAGCTAGCATAGTCACCAACTACAGCATCCAACCTGCAGTAGCCACTTTCAACTACTGTATTTTATATTTGTATAGTTTGTTTTTCAGTGGTTTGTCGTAAATGCATGTTTATATGATTTATGACATGAACAGTTGCATACTTTTTTTTTTTTACACATTCTAATAAATAATCTAATTTTGTCTTGAGTATGAAACTGTACATGTTTGTAAATTAGTGTAGCACCTGCCATTTATGACAATGTTTGATTGGCTAATTTTCTCTGTAGTGTGTTAGGACTTTGGTAACGTTCTTATTTTCTACTTGCTACACCTTTTTAGTTAATCTCAACCCAATAAAATGTGTTTGTAAAACGTGTGTGTTCTGAACACACATGGGGTTTGGGATAAATCTTGCATACTCTTTCAAGGAACATAGGGGGTGTGCAGGCAGGCCACTCGGACTGAGTAGTGCGGAAGCATATGTTGCAAAATAAATATTATATTACTTTCACTGTACCGAACTACTATTAGGTTTAAATTTGTGTCCGATGTTCTCCCAACCCTAGTTATTCTTCTTCTTCTTCTCAAATGCCCACATTTGGCTATTATGCCATCATGCTGGATCTGGTCAACCAGTAGAGACACGCTTCTTTCTCCACCCTCTTCATGCCGCTCGGCATTGCGTCACGTTCACCTGCCAGTTTTGGACATACAAACAGGTGGCTCCTATCCTGCTCCCCATTTCCACACAGCTTGCAGGTACTCGTCTCAAACACCCCTATTCGGTGGAGATGCTTCCCTAGATAATTTCTAAGATAATTTCTCTGTCAATATACTACATATAAAATTATTAAAATCAAGTGGTTTACCCTCACTAATTCCAAGGTATTCACTTACACATAAAGAAGAGTGTATAACTAACATTGCAACAATAGTGCTGCAATACACAAACTGTAGTGGCCCTGCTCTTGCGAATAAGCAGTTAACATTGGAAGAAAGTGTTCACGTTTATTTCATATGTCAAAAATCTGGCACCAAACATAGTTTTCTTGTGATTTATGTTAATGTTTGTGTTTGTGATAGTAGATGCCAATCGGCTGGAATAGTATATAATGTGAGGATAGGACCCAACAGCTCACATTCGTATAACATGACAAATTTGAGAGTTGAAAGTGAACACGGAATATACATAATACAAAAATAACGACACGTTTCGACACTAGGTCTCGATCACTCAAAGAGACGATGGCTTCAACAACTACTCTAGTCACATGACTAACTAAAATAACTAAACTAAACTAGACTAAGAAATATGTTTTGCGTTGTATATAGGTCAATATGTATTGCTTATACAACGTGCTGTTGGGAGTGTGCTCCTTCCTGCCACTACCACAACCCCAACAGCACGTTGTATAGGTCAATATGTATTGCCTATACAACATGCTGTTGGGAGTGTGCTCCTTCCTGCCACTACCACAACCCCAACAGTGCCCAACATATATTATCCAGTGTGCATATACTGCCAGTGCCCACCAGTGCCTTGTATTGTGTATATTTCTTAGTCTAGTTTAGTTTAGTTATTTTAGTTAACCATGTGACTAGAGTATTTACAGTAGCCATCGTCTCCTTGAGTGTCAAGACCTCGTGTCGAAACGTCCCATCATTTTTGTATAATTTATGTATATTCTATGTTCACTTTCAACTTTCGAATTAATCTTACACGAAGGTAAGCTGTTGGGTCCTATCCTTACATTCTAGTCATTTGTTTACGTTAGGCAAATAATTTTTGGTTTGCAGTTTAAGTCAACAAAGATCAGTTTTTGTATACTTGTGCACATAATACTACTGCAAGTTATTGCCACCACTTGTGATTTGGCTATACACATTTTGTATTTAGAAAAGTAGATTTTGGTTTCATCTATTAGCATCAATGATCCTGCTTACTGCCCTTGAATTGTTACTATATTATGGTTGTGTATTAAATATTTGCACGTGAATAAATGCATCTAAGAAAATGTGCATTTAGTTTGAACTAGATGTTGGTTCTTTTATGACAATATATAATTCCAAAACGTTTTGTTTGTGTTTCCAGTTGGACAACCCTGTCCCTACAAGTATGGATTATATTGGTTCACAAAATAATACAACACACTATTCTCAAGTAAGTATTCACAAACAAAAAAATGCATTCCACTTATATTTGACTACTAATTGGTACTATTTGCATACTCTCCAACATTAAAATCAAGAGTAGTAAACACATTATGTATCAACACCTTTTTGGGGTATGTTCATGCGTTCCTATAGCCCTTGGTTATACCTTGTGACCATGATTACTACGTATACGGTTCTCCGGGGTAATTATGGGACAGTGAAAACTCGGGGCTAAAACAAGACAGTTGAAATTAACTGTAATGAATACATATTTTTAAATTTTATAAATGTGGGTACAGTAGACCGTTGATTATACAACTTTCAGGGGACTCTTGAAAAAAATCGTATCAATGGAAAGTCGTATAACAGAAACACGTTGCCGACAAAAAAAATGGGCATTTTTTAATTGAGGAGTGTTTAAATCTCATATTGATGTGAATATCACATAGTAGTCCCTCGTTAATACGAAATTCGGGGGACCTCAAAATACCAACTTCGAAATATATAAATTCGAAATACAGCATTTAAAAAAAAACAGCGCGCGAGTGATGGTCGTTAACGCATGACCCCTGTGTGGCTTGCAACCTGCATTACACATCTGTGTTGCGGGCAGCTCGCTAGGCGAGTAGCGTGCACGCCCTCATAGTAAGAACAGAATATGCTGCCGGCTGAGCGAGAAAGAAAGCGCTAGTCGCGGACACATGAGTGGAAGCGAGCCGCCTGTTGACAGTTCAGTTTGTCCCTCGCTCCGTAACTTCGATCGTGATTGGCCGGCTGAGAGGGGGCTCGTCTTGCGGCGGTCAATAACCTTGCCGGACTCTCGTGGATATTATCAACCTTGAGGCCAGCTGGCCCATGTAACGAGGCGATACACGGAAAAACGCCGATCTATGCGACTGGATCAATATGGAATGGTTATTTGATATATATCGATTTTTTCTTCCCCGTATTTTCATCTACGGTTTTTAAAATGTTCAATTTATGACTCAACGACAGTGCTTTTCTTGACCGTTTAGACATGACGACAGTACACGATGCACACGCTTCAACTTTTACAAGAACAATGAATATGATGCACCGACCGACAGCGACCACGGCCCTTTCCGAAGTTGTAAACACATTAGCGCTGGAGAGCGAAGAGGTGGGGTGGAAGGGGGGTAAGCCCGCCGCAGGCTGATGCATTGGAATTTGGGAAAAACACGGCTGAGAGCTCTATTCATGCCTGACATTTCTACGAAAAGTCGTATTACCGATCGTAATAACATTGGGCGGGACCAATAAATGCTCGTATAACCGACAAAGTCCTATAACAGAAATAAATTAACATTACTCTAAGAATACTCTTATGGGGGAATGGTTGGGACTTAATGGGAAACTCATATAAGTGTCAAAATCGAATAATAGCGAATCGTATAAGCGACGCTCTACTGTATATACAAACTACATAATTATGTCCCTGTTAAAAAATTAAAATATATATCTCAGAATATCAAAATTGTAAAATGAAAACAACCCCTAAAAAAATAAAACCTACTCCATTGTAAAAGTAGCTGAAAATTATTTTGTGCAGTACAATAACTTGCTGCGGCAGTAGGCCTACTATGAATGGCAAAGTATCTGAAAAAATTCCACATATTACCTTAGCCCCACTATGTCCTACAATAGATCCATAAACATTGTCTGATCTGCAACAAGATGGAATGCTGTCCTGATTTAGCCGCTAGTAGTCTGGTTTTAGCCTTATTGGCAGGGCTAAAATGGGACACAATAAATATCATATTTTACCCAAAATGAATAATTTTTTTGAGATAACTACTGTTGTTTTGGTAAGATCAATCCAAAATACATTGCATAAAACAAAATATTACTTGATGCTAAAACCAACTTTTTAAAGGCAAAGTGTTGAAAATGGCCTATGCCCCATGAAAGCTACCTAGGGAAATACGTATAATGCCTATGGCCTAGGCCTTGCATATATTTAGAATTATAAAGCGCACGCTAGTTGTAACTTATGAAATTAAATAAACCTGCTGAAGTTAGAGCCCGTTTAGCAAAGCCAGTAATATAAGTATCCCAAGCTTATTTCTTCATCATTCCCTAGTGTAAACACATGCAATAAATAGGCCTATCTCATTGAGTCAGATTTGTTGGGTAATGAATGAACTTAATGACATGTTAATTGTTTGTCTTGTTATAGGCAGTAAGCCAAGAAGACTGTCTGTCACTAGTTGGCAGTCAGGAACTGTCAACAGATCCTGGCTACTATAGTCAATCACCTGGCTCACACATGCACTTCAGCCGTCCGAGCATGAACCCCAGCGGAGGCAGTACACAACAAACAACCCCTCAGACGCCCAATACCCCTACCAGTATTCCAGACATAATTTTAACAGGTAGAATATATTCTGAAACTAGGAAACCATTGTCTAAGAACTTGGTTTTGACATTGGAATGTGTTACTGCTGTGTATAATAATAAGTATGCATAAATGTAGAATGTACATAGGTTCCCTCTTTTTTATTTATTGTTAAAACAAAAATTGCCTTTTTTATTCACCACAAATACCTGTCACTTAATACTACTACTACTACTACTACTACTACTACTACTACTACTAGTAGTACTAATATGTAGTAATAGTCTAACTAACCTAGCTGATAGGGCCAATGTATTAAATCCACTTTCAAGCAATAAATTCTTTACTTTTCAGATTTTTCTTCGAGTGCGGGGGACGATTTATCGCGGCAAGAGTTTGTGAAAGACCTCGGTTCAGCAATGTCTGGTTCTTTTGATTCAGACTTGTTCCCATCAGATGAGACATTAAGAGAGGGTCTTGATCCTATTGACTTTGACGGTCTACAGATGTTGACTGATCCGGATATGAATGTAATTACAGACCCAACAACGGAAGACAACTTCCGGCTAGACAGGTTGTAGTAATGACTTTACTAGTGGGTAAGGTATGTTACTTATCACTTATCAGACATTCTTTTGGCTACAACCAGTAAAGCAGTAAGTTATTGAAATAACTAGCACCCTTACTAAATAGTGAATACTTCCATGGATGTTTCTTGTCAAAGACCACTTATTGAGCATGTCACAAAATTGTAATTTTACCCTTCTAGTTTAGTTATTGTTAGTCATATCTTTTGTTTGTTTGTATTTTTTAGACTTATCTTTTTTGTACTGGACAAAATACTTAAAAGATATGCAGACAGGATAATCTATTGCATAAATACATGTAGGTACTACTGTAATTGATATTGACCAATTTTTGCGGTCAATATTGCCGAAAGTACATGTCCCTAAACAAAAGATTTTTATAACTTTTACCATATCAGTAATTTTTTAGTTTTAAACTCCTTAATTATTACAAAATGTAAATCCTACATTTTTTACCACCAATTCTTACAATGTATTAGGTTACAGTGAAATCTGAAAATGTCAACTGTAATATACCTCCCCCCCCCCCCCCCCCCCCAATAGGAAGTATAGGGCCAGCACCGTCCGTGAGATTTTTTTATCAAGGTCATTGCTTGAAGCGAATCTATGCGTTTAAGATTGTTACCATCTGAAGGTAGCTTGTTGATAATCAAATATTTCAAGATGAGATATCAAGAAACTTTAATGCGTGCCAAATGTTTCCCATCAATATCATATTTGGTTTTTAATTGGCACGCACGGCCCGAAATGTGCATTGTGAAGTGAAAATGCTTGACCATGCACATTTCGGGCCGTGCGTGCCAATTAAAAACCAAATATGATATTGATGGGAAATATTTGGCACGCATTAAAGTTTCTTGATATCTCATCTTGAAATATTTGATTACCAACAAGCTACCTTCAGATGGTAACAATCTTAAACGCATAGATTCACTTCAAGCAATGACCTTGATAAAAAAAAAAGCTCGTGGGCAGTGCTGGCCCTATACTTCCTATTTTGGGGTGGGGGGTGTATATTACAGGTGGCATTTTCATTTTCCGTGACTGCTTACAACCCTGTCCACACCAACCACTTAAAAATGGGTGGTGGGCATATGCAGGAAGATTGGCCCAGGCTGTTTTCATGGCTTCAAGCCGCCACTGTTAGGTTAGTTACTTTGCAAGTTCGTCATTCCAATGATCAGGCCTAGACCAGTAATCCCATCTATTTGTGGTAATTCGAAAGGTGGTGTAGTTTAATATATGCTGAAATTAAAGTACTGAATTTGGTACTCACGACAACTAAATAAGTTTTAATTGGATTGCAATACTAATGTTAGCCAACTGTTGAATTATCACTGAAAGCTGAATCCTTTAACACAATTCAGTTGCAATTGCAATGGATACCGGCACTACTACTGTACCAAATAGAATATAGTGCACACTGTAGCCCAAATCCAACTGCAAGTAGGCCTACTATATAATGTGTAGCCTATTATTTGCTAGGTCAATCAATGCAATATATCTACACAAAATAATGATATAAATCTCAGAAGTTTTTAGTAAAACGGGAGTGCTCATTTTTACAATTGTATAGTGGTAGGTGGAGGCCTACTAACTTTACAAAATAACAATGTTGATTATATTTATTTACTTATTAATATGCAACAATTCATTAATTCAAAGTCAATTATGAATGGAGAAATGACAATTAGGTGAATATATTTGTTATGATTCAAATTTGTGTTGGGAGCAATTTCCTCAACCGAAAGTAAGTAGGAATATACGTATTCAATGGCATATACGAAGAGGATATCTTGGCTCTAGTCAAATTTTGTCTAGCTATAAAATACTCATGAGTATTGAGTCAAGAAGTAACAAAAGGGAAAACTTTCTTTAAAAATATCACAGGCTTAGTCCTAGTTACCTAGGCCTTCTACAAAATGGAATTAACTGCTTCATCACTGCCAAATCGTACTTGTTTGTAGACTAACTGTTGGAGGTAAGATTAATTGATTTCCAACTATGATGCTTAAATGATCCATCAGTCGTCATTATTTAGCCTATATGCTCATAGATATTACAGATAAAATTAACAGAAATCATGTTTTAGTTTTCAAATTGCTAACTGTGCAAAAATCTAGCTTTTCAGAGTTAATTTTCCGACTTCGATAAGTTGTGTGTGTATCTGATGATTTAACTTTTTTAGTTAGGTAGAGAGTTTTGTTAACAACCACTGACGTGCACGTTAACAATTACATAATGTATGCAAAAATATGGAGTGGTTCACAAACTCTTCAGAAACCCCATAGGCAGAAGTGGGCTCATGTTTCACTCCCTTTTATCCATTTCAATGCTGGGGTATTTTTTGCAGTTCTACCTCTCCTGTGCTGATTTATTTTCTACAAAATAAACAAAATTTATGATCATAAAATTGCATAACTAAAAATGTCTTCAGCACACCTAAATTAAAAGTTAAAACACATAGTTTACCTGGCAACCCATTGTCAAGATTTTTTTGTGCGATGCAGATGTGCATATCTCGAGCCATGTCCATTGTACAGTAAAACTTCTTTATAACGAACTCTTGGGGGCAAGATTATTATTTTGTTTTAAAGAACATTTCTTTATTTAAAGATGCTACCTTTACATGCATAAGAATCTTTTGGGACCTCAAAAACAGTTTGTTGGGATAGATAATTTTCTTCTTCTTCTCTTCTTCTTCTCTTATGCCCGCAATTGGTCTATTCGGCCATCATGCGTTGTCGTGCTAACCAATAGAGACAGGACTCAGGATAAAGAAGTTTCACTGTACATGTATTAAACTCAATATGTACTGTAATTTCAAAATAAAACCTGCACGTTTATTTTTAAATTAAATTGTGACAAAGTTTTCTAAGTCTAAAAATTAAAATCGGTTTGGGTTTGGAAGGAAAAGGTTGTGGTATATGTCTATTGTCTAACTAACATTCCGCTGTTATTTTAATAGGCTACATTGAACAATATAATAATTTGATCAATTATAATAATTTTATGTTTCCCTTATGGTCATGGCAGGTTTCTCACTATACCTACTATATTATGTATGGGGAGGCGAAACAAGTGCACAGAGAGCGTTGCGAGCGATCCGGCCAACAGTCACCGACTATTGGACACACACAATTTCAACAATACGAAATTCTAAGTCATTGGAAAGACTACTTGACTTCTTTGGAATCGATAGATATTTTCCCAATAATAATTAGTGCACTGGCTTCTAGGGGGGTTTTTGGTGACTTCTAGAAGGCAGAGCTCAGTGACTGGAACGCTCGCAGTGCTGCAGTGTAATCGTTTGTTGTACGCCTCCCCATATTATAAATTTATTTTAAGCATCAAGATGCATCATTTTTATGCAATGAATATTCACAGTTTTAACCAAATTTTTCATAAAATTTACCAAAAGAGACTGTAAGAAAAAAGCATATGCATAATACAAAAAGGTATTACGTAGGTAGGGCAAGTCCCATAAAATATTTATGGACTATTCTAATGTTTTGTTAATAGTTTAACTCTTGAATTTTTTATAGTCTTAGGTTGGCTTTGCTATACATAGGCTATCATGTTGCTAATGCTCTTTTATTAGTTTATTACCAAATACCAATCAATACCATTCATTACGACAGTCAAAAGTCGTTACAACGAATGCTCTTACAACGAAATCATAATTTTTTTTCACTCTTGCCCGAATCCCTATGTTCACAATGTTATTTTGTTATCATTACAACGAAAATTCGTTATCTCAAAAACATCAATTTAACGAACAAATTTTTGTTCCCCTTGGTAATTAAAAGTTGGTACAACGAAATTATCTTCCAAAATGTGGATTATTTGGGATTCCCAGTCGCGTAGATTGGTGTTTTTCCGTGTATCGCCTCGTTAGATGGGCCGTGGCCTGCTAGCAGGTATCCATGAGTCGGGAAAGGTCATTGCCGCCACAAGATGAGACCACCCCAGCCGGCCAATCACGATCGAGGTTACGGAGCGAGGGACGAACTGAACTGTCAACAGGTGGCTCGCTTGCATGTTGCACTCGCCTGCGGCTATCGGGGTCTCGCTTGCACTCACGCGTTCTGAGCCTAGCACTCACGGCGGTCAGTCGCTGTAGTAGTCGAACTACTTGGTCGCGTCTCGCTCATGATACCACTCTATTGTTCTCTCCCGCTCAGCTGGGTGCATCGGTTCTCACTTTGAGGGGCCCTGCGCTACCCGCCTGCGAGTCTACTGCCCGCAACACAGATGTGTAATGCTGGTTGCGGGCCACACAGGGGCCATGCGTTACCTGCCATTACTCGCACGCTACGCGACTTTAATGCTTTGTAGATGCAATTTTGACCGATTTCGGGACTAGGAATAAGTTTCCAGCAAAAAAAAACACTGATCATTTTAACAAAATAATCATTATAATGCAAGGTCCCTTCGAGTTCGTTGTAAGGACATTTGACTGTATACATAGGATTCATGGAAATATCATCATGGTAGGCTACTTTCACTAACCTTCATTTCTCCTTTTGAGTGGCTATGACAATTAATGTTCAGCAGGCTAGTATTAGTATATTTCTTAATATTTCGTACCTGATAACTTCCGTATTTTGTAAGGGTGCAGATGTTTTGATAAATTTGCTTGGTAATATTGGTCCTTGTCCAAGACGAATCTTGGATAAGGAATGACTGCAATAATCTTCCTAAGTTTTGAAAAGCCATATACCAACTAAACTGTACAGAACAAACAGAACTGAAAAACCAGGCATTGGACATAAACACTTACAGATAGGTGCCAGACCAGAGGCCTTGTGCCTCCTTTATTACAGCTGCCATGTGCAGTGCGAGTTGACAACAGATATTTACTGTTTCTAGCCTTGTTAGGTGGTGTTACCATGTTGTATCAATCAAGTCATTGTAAATGTCGTGATATCGTGTTTCTTAAATGAAATCAACTTATGCCAAAGGAAAGGGAAGAGTGCAGTAGGTACAGATTTTAACTTTGTTTTACTTTTTTAAATGCACAATTCAAAACCATAGTGGACATAGCGTGTTTGGTAAGGTAGTATTAAGAAGGTGCATTCGTCACAATCCTACCAGATGGTGGTATTGTACGTATCGTTTTTCATGATTATTTGTAGAACGCCTACAGAAAACAAGGTATTGAAATTGTGTGTGTATCTAGTTAGTACTTAGTACTACTAAGGCACTAGAACCTTGTGTACCTGATAAGCCAGATGAGTGGATAACACAAAGTAGACATGTCGTTGTTCCAGAACATTTGTTAAGTTACATGGATATTGAATACTGCCATTGAAATCTTTTTTTAAATATGCCTTTTTCTAGCATGCATTATTTGAGTTGTTATAAATAATATTCGATGTGTTTAATAATATACATTTTCTGTCAGTGGGAATCTACAGGGATAGGTACTTTTCTAAATCGATATAATAATGAGATCCAATGTGTACTTAATTGCAAGAGTTGTGTCTCTTGGAAGCATTTGGACAACTTCTTATGTGCAAAGTCGCATGCATTTATGTTTTTACTGTGTTACTAAATAGTACATTAATTAAGCTATTAATACATGTTATTCTTTATCAGCTCCACAGGTGTTGTGATTGTAACTTTGGAGTTCTTCAAGTTCTTTCCAGTTCTTAAAGAGTACTTTAAAATGAATTGGTTTCCTATTCAGCACACAACACACAAAATAAAATAGCAAATTGATATAGGGTACTATTTAATGGCCAGTATTTCTCTACTTCTACTTCCAACTCCAACAAATAGTGCCATTTAAGTACTGTACTAGTACATAATACTGTAGTTTGTTGATGTTATGCTATTTTATGTTGATTGAGAATCATGTATTTTGTTACAAAAATACGTACTAGGCTAATTCTTTGTTATCCACTTATCAGGGCCACGTACGACACCACTCGATGAGTTAGTAAAGGTTCCTGAATTTGACTCCTATGGTATTTTATAAATACAGGTATCTCTCAGTTTACCTGTCTTTAAGATCAGTCAAATGCTATTACAGAAAAACAAACACTGAAACAAATAACTAAAAGTCCAGCAATTTTATAAAATTATGAACTACTCAAAGTATAAAAGTAACACAACTTTTTTAAAATTAAAGTTCAAAACTAAAAATACATACATATGATACTGAGTTACGGTTCGACTAGTTTCAACTGTAAATAATACATACAATATGTTAATTCCATCCAAATTATGTAAAAAAATTCATGCAAATGCAATTAATTCTTTAAATCTTGCATGCTGCTAGGGTACATGGTTATTTGAATACGTAGTTTCATTCACATAACTCAAGACATAATTTAGAAACACAACCTTTAAAACACAAGTTCAAGTTAACATTTTCTTCATTCCCAGATGCATAATATGTGCAATATCAAGCATGAAGCTTTTTCAGTGGTTCATTCACATTACTCGAGACATAATTTAGAATGTACAGTAGGCCTATGTATATACTGTAACTGTTTTTATTCACTTGCAGTAAAGATGTTTTACTACTTACTGAATGTGCATGCTCATTAATTCTTGCAAAGTGTTAGTTTAGTTTTAAAATTCTCAATTATTTACAGTTGAAACTAGTCTTAACAGTAACTCAGTACCGGTATCAAATAATTGACCCCTAGTAACCCTGATATATACTTCTTCTTTTCATATGCCCACATTTTCTGCCTACTATTAGGCTATCGTGCATTTCTGGTTTTCCAGTAGAGACAGATTCTAAGGGGTGTGCACATTTCCTCAGTAGTTGCTTGCAAAGAAAATAGTAAATACGTACACACACTATAGTGCAAGATATAATGACTAGCAGTAATGAGATATGTTGTATCGTCAGTCTTCCAGTCTTCACTTATCTCTATCATGGTCTTATGGTGAAATAAAATGTGCTGTATTTAACCAAATCCATGTGGTCTTCTGTGGAGTTTTTTGTAATAGCATTTGGATGGCTTGTTTGTATGTCCTATGAAGAACAGGTAGCATGTCTTTATTCAGGCAAACCCCTCCGCTAGTAGTGAGTATTTTAATGCCGGTATTTATATTCACATGGGATACCGGTACATCTGTAACCCAAAATTGAATTACTTGTTTATTCTAATTCAGATGGTTTCAGATGTTGGAATCACATATTTGAGTTTAATGGTATTTACTTTCTATTGTATAAGAAAAAATAGAGATCCAGTAATATGTGGCTGAAATGGTATTTAATTAAAATTTAAAACAATATTTCACATTGAACTTGTAGACATTTCAAATATCAATAAGATGATTATCATATGATTTTTTATTTTCAACTTTATATCATTGCCTAATCTTGTGCTATTCAGCTAGTATACTGCTATCACTTAATTCCAGAGAAAGTAATTTTTAAAACTACAGTATTTAACTCCTTATTTTTACTATTGTTTTTATCTTCAATCCTGTATCCTGCTAAAACTGAACTCTGCTTGACATTTTAATTGCAGAAAAACATGGTGGGTTAATTTTATTATGTTTAGAAGACAGGCAGGAAGTTTGAAAACCATTTAGAAACAACACATTTGCAGCACTGGGGTAATATATAGCCCATGTTAGTAATGGAGGGTTAAAGGTAAAATATGTTTATTTGGCATAACCTTCAGTGGAGGATTTTAGAATAAAAACAAACATATATAGGCAGTATTCACATAACATCACAATGGATATTAGAGGCAAAAGTGTGTTTACATTTGAGCTATCATTTGAAGACTAATATGCTTGCTACAAAATGCGAGTTTTAAGATGTACATCAGCCAAGAAAGTTTACGAAAATGATTGTGTATGCCATTGTAAACCACAAAAAGAGTGGATGAGACAAGATGCCAAACCAACCTTAAAGAACTGTTCGAGTGTTTAACTTAACCAAATTAAATCCGAAATATTGTAGCAATGCAATATTGTATTGTAGCCCATCAAAAGGTAAAGGCACCCACTATGTGCATTGTGTGGATACACCCTATAGAAATTGTGTTCTTTTTGATGGAAAACAAAAATGTGGTATATGTATATTATATCATATCAAGACAATGTAAAGCAAATTATAAATGTTCAAATGAAATTATTAAATTGTGCTCTGATGCACTGACTCAAGCCTCAAGCAATGGGCTCTGAAGTTAACAAACTTGCTTAGCCATTGTAGTTGTTGCTATTCTTTTCTTATGTTATTTTGCATATTGCATTCCTAATGTAAGCCATGTTTTTATTTAAACTTTTTATATACTGTACCATAGTCTATACTAATACCATCTCATAAGGAACTTTCACAACTACTTTTTACTACTACTGTATTTCTATCGCCATATAACTTTTCCTTTGTTGTAAACGCTTTTATAAGCATTTTTGGTGTAAGATGTAGCTCAGGTGGTGATAAATGTGAGATTTGTTCAGAACTTGAAATTCTGTGTGATTTGACGTCATACGATCATGCTGTTTAGAAGGTATGCCTATACACAGATAATTGATTTAATGTTTTTGTTTGATAACATGCCGCACACTTTCCTATGAGATTCTAAAGATGTTGTCATATGACTATGAGTTGTTCAACATACCAAAAGTAATGTGCAACAGAACTTGAAGTCACTTGCATACAAATGAACGCACAAATTAAACTATGTACCAGTGTACGTACTTGAACAAATTGTACTTGAATTGTTGAACAAATTACCACAAGGTTGTGGATAGATATGTAAAATTGGTTCTTATATCCATTAGGCTAATAGGCTAATAGCATAATATTTATGTGGCCATAGATACCGGAAGCAAATGTTGAAATCCGACGTCATTGAATGTTTTTTTATATATAGTACTGGACAAAAAGTGGAGAATGAATGATTTGTGATTATGCATGCATTTTTCTACATGTTTGTCATTTCTGCTTTGTCATTTGCTCTCTTTTTTCTGTTAAAAGCTACTTAATAGTGAAGGTAAAGCATCACTTTATCTGTATTTGGCACTTGAGATGTGTAACAGTTGGAATGCCTATGATTTAGGTATTACTATTAATATATGATAACATCCAGTATGATGATCGCGTACCACATTTATCAAAATAGTACAGTACTAATGAATCTAAAATCATTACTGCCATACTAGCTCCATTGTGAATTTCTTAGCACATCTAAGCTTTCATTGCATGGTAATTGTGTAATTGGTACGTATGTACTACTTTTTCACTAGATTCAAGAACGTGTTCGTTCTGTGTATAAACATGTAAAATATAGCTAATACAAAACAATACCTTTTGAACCCTCTAGTGGCATGCTTAAATGCTTTGTGATGCCAGATGACTATAAATTGCTTTTCTATTCTATGTCAAAAAATGTATTGGAAAGGTGAAGAATAATGCCACGTAATAAACACAAACGAAATGTTTGAGTCAAAATATTTAATAAGTTTGGGGATAGTAGTGTGTGTGCAAAATATGGGAAAGCACCTTCTTTCTGAAGTTTTACAACTATAATAGCTGCACATTTAAATTGTGTTTTTGTGGTTATTTTACCTTTGGAATTACTTATTTTGTATCATTGAATTACTTCTTATAGTTCATTTAAATGACTTTAATTGTTTATCAAATATTTTAACTCAATGCACAACATGCAATATTTGGATTTTTTTTAAATATTTTTATTTCCATACACTGGACTAAATCTCGGATATGATAACAGCTACGAACTGAAATTATAAGAGTGAAACATATTGAGCTTTACTCTTCTGTATTTTGTCTATTATTATCATTAATTTTATTAATAATATTATTTTAGGGGATAAACTAGTAATATCAAAATCGTGAGCCTTCCGTAGAATAGGAAATGAGTGTCTCAAGTGTCAAATAGTCGGCATAATATGTCTTGCTTACCTAACATGGGTGATATCGTACTAACTCCCAATGTCCGTAAATGCTGTAAGAAGGCTGGACCAAACTAGCAATCGGCATGCTCATCTTGTATCAATTAGAAACTTTACCCATGTTATTACTGACGACAAAGTTGTCACAATATTCTAAACTGATGTTTTGTTAGCACACATATTTTACAAACAAACCTAAGAATGTAATTTGTTCTGGTAGTTGTATAGCCCCCCATTCCGTATTTGCCAACACTAGAAATTAAGAAACTTTGCCAGTATTGCGGAAATGACATTGTGTATGCGTATTGCATATAAATCTTCTTTTTTTATGTATATATTTTGACGATCACTATCTCAAAGTACCATATTAATATGCTGGAAATTATACTGTACCACAGAAAAGCGAATGTTTTAAACGCCTTGAAAAGACGCACAACTTGTGTAATACGTAGCCATTGAATGCACATACACACAGTGTGGTAGGGACACGATGAGAGAATCCTATAACCCATCCCCCCTAAAAAGATAATATCCCTTATAATTAAATGACAAACACCACTATTTTTGTTTTTAAATACGTATACATCTAGGTTAGTAATGAAACGGCCCACTATAACACCATAAATATATTCCAAAATGTCTTTCAAAATTAAATTTTGAACATACATAATTTCATGAAGAAGGCTGGTTATAGGTAATCATTATTTTAACTAGACATTTACCATGTGACTAATATAATTTTGTATTTTTCCGCAGTATTTGTAATGCACTGGATAAAACTTGTCGTAACCCGGAGTCTTGATTTAAACTTGGCTGTCTGGTTTCACTGCAATTAATATTGTTACATTCAATGCAGATTGCATGGTTCATCTTCAGGTTACAAAAAATCTTGAAAAGTGCAAACAGAACGAATCCAGCCCACCTGAATGTCAACCAAACAAGTTGTGGCCCATAGTTTTATTATCCTTGTACATGCACCCTTTCATCACGCCCAGTCGATGCTATCTAGGTTTTTACTTGTTACATATATGGAAGAAATGCACAAAAACCCGTTAGGCTGTCGAGCTTGAGGCAGGGCTGATAGACACGGACACGTAATAATTTCAATTGAAGTGGACGTGGCGATACCAGACAGCCAAGTTTTAATCATTACACTGTTTACTTTAAAGCTAATTTTAGTGGGGGTTCTAGCTTCTAAGCAGCCATCGGCTATATTATAATTCTACAAATTGCAGTACACCATAGGTTACTTGCACATTGCATGGGTAAATTCTTAGGAGTATTGTTGGATCCCCTCTAGAAGCTTTCAGTGTGCATAATTGAAACGTCGAAAGTTCAAGTAATTCTCTTCATAACAGAATCAAATCAGTGTATAATTTTTAAGAATGTAGAATAAATGAATGGAATGGATGGGCAAGTATATTGTACTATACATTGTTACTCTAGCTGTTGTTATATATTATGGTGGAAAAAGACACCCATTCTTATTGTAAATATTTATCAGTTTTACAAGATTTTTTTGTTGTACCATTTTTACAGAAACTTATTCTATATTGTGTGGATTTCATCTTCACATGTTCTAGACTTCTAGCATGTTTTCCCTGAAGTCATTGTTGTTTTTAGTCTATCTCAAATAAGTTTTTAATGGGCTTGTGCAACTGCAAGGGTTTGCTACTTTGTGCTGGACAAGGTCTACGTGGAAACCACAGTATTGTCTGTGGTTTCTGGTGGATTCCAGTTATAAATGTTAAAGATCAAATGTGTTTCTAATTTCATTCACCTATACTATATGATGCAGTACAAAAAATTGTTTTTTTTTTTAATATATGATAAAAACAAAAGTATGTGTTTTATTTCAGTAACCCTACCAGCTGCAAATGAAATCCTCTTTATTTTACATCCCTGTATTTAAGCGAGCGTCATTAGACCTTTATGGCACTTCCTTCTGTTTTTTTTTTTTTTTTTTTTTTTTTTTTTTTATGCCTGTGGATCAACTTGAAATTTGGACCATCCAAAAGCCTCCATGTGGATTGAAGGTGTATAGTTTTGAGGCAAAATCGTTCGAAAAGTTAACAAAGTTACACCACAGTTACTGCAAAATATTTTTCTGAAACAAAATGGCGGCAAAATGTGAGATAGCCATATTTTTCTACAGATTTTTCCGGTCACGAATATGTTAATTTTGTGGCAATCTGATAACTATTGGCAAAGTTACACAAAAGTGACTCGAAAATATTCTTCTTAAACAAAGGGCAAAATGTGAGGTGGCTATATAGTATATTATAGTAAATTTTTGTCCAGTCACGAATACATGTACATTGTATACTAATTTAAACGCGATCTGATACGTATTAGAGGCAGAAATTACATTTCTATTGCTATCAATAAGTGTTAGTAAGGGTGGCCGACCGTGTTGAAAACATGACAACGAAAATTCTTAGCAATGCACATTGCACTGCATATAACAATGTCGGGAAGTATAAAAGCAATAGCAATTGGAAACATGTTTGCAATGCGCAACCTTGAACTGTTGTTAATTGTTTTTATGAGCATTGAAAACTTTTTGCCAGAAAGTTCGTAGATATTGACGCGCTTGCTTATCAACGCATCGAACAGAGCGTTTTCCTAGTGTAAGATACAGTCAATTTAGCCATACCAACAACAATTATTTATCTGTCGCCATACTGACCCCTGTTGCCATACTACCCTATTATTAGACATGTGTCATCAATTTTTCATGTGAATAGTGAATACTGTACCCCTGTAACACTGACTGACAAAACAAAGAATGCAGGAATAAATAAAACACAGCACTGTAACAAAAAATAGTGGCAGAAGTAAAATAAGTAACATAGGTATGGGTTAAATATTTTTTTATTTACACAACAATCAACACACATATAATTAAATACAACATAATTATTTGCATTATTCAAAAGAATTGCATATACAACATGTTCATTTCTGTAGATCACATTATTATTTTTATGGTTGTAAATATTTAATGATTTTGAACAGTGTACATATAATGTGTAAATATATGGATTGTTCATTTTGATATAGGCCTGCACACTATGTATGTAGTATAAAAATGACATGGATTGATGCCACCTGGATAAATATCAAGAATGATTAGCATTGTTCGGTAATCGGTATTGTACATTTCCAGTCCATATTAGCCTAGTTAGGTTGGATATGTATTTGAATCTCATGCCCACATAAGCACTTCTTGTTTGGAAATGTGTAACAATGAGATTCTACTCTGAATGTTCATTCTGTTGCTGGAACCATAGGTCTGCAGGAGCTATCAATGGCATTTCTAATTCTAATATGCCATTATCTACGAGTTTTTCTGATGCAGGATCAATCAGTGATAAAGTTAGCATCAGTGGAATCTATAACAATACAGAAAAGATGTAGGTTTGTATCATTTCTGATATGGAGAAATTTGTGTGAATTGCAAAGTTACTTTCAGTGGTTATTAGCAAAATAAAGGCGACTGTCTCTTCATTAACGAACAATGTAAATTTGTATTAATCATTTTTAATCAATTGTAAATTGTAATGAAGAGTTGTGTGGCCCCTTTCCCGGTTAAGAGGAAAGGCGAGACTATAAAAACCGTGCAAAATTAACGGTTTTTATGAGATAATATCTACAAAATGCTTCACTATAAAGTAATAAAAAGTGATAAATGTGCACTTTGAGGTTTTATCAGAACTAAAAAACGGTTTTAAAAGTTTCAAATATTTGAATTGTTGCCTGGTAGTTAGCAATTAACTGTAAATTAATTTGGATTACCGAGCAAAATGGCGTGAATTAGTAGGAAGAACATAGAGAAGATGACGATGAAGAAGTTGCAGAGAACACATCAGGTCAGGCAAGCAGATTGAGATGTTTAGTGGAATTTATACTCAACTAAATTAAATATACCTTCATCATTCCAGATACTATGTTTGTCTAATAGGCCCTATGACTAACATTCCCAAAAGAAAAAAATTTACCAATTTCAACATAGTGCAATAAATTGGGCTACTAGGCCCTAAAGTTTTAATTTTACAATAAACCCACGTCACTCCACACAGTTTCAACTTTCAATGCACACTTACCCTCACTCTTTGCAACTTGTGAATGGTGACAACTAAATAATTTTCCACTAACTCCCGACGCTCCAGTGTTAGTTCCACTCCCTGTGGGAGACAAAATATTACTTATTAGTATTGATAAAAACAATACTGTACATAACTGATTATGCTTTAAGAGCGTTCGGAAGTAGTTTTGATGTTTTTAGTCGACCAATTTTTTTTAAACAAATAGTAATAGGATTATTATGAAAAGTTACCTACTTGCGAGGGATGTCATATCTATGCATGGTATTAAGTACATTTGTGACAAGCCTGCTCAAAAATAATAAACTCATGTTTGAATTATGGAAATAAATTACTTTCGCCGAAAATGTTCGGCAAAATAATACGGATCTGATTAAAAATAGATACATTATTTTTTAATAGGTTGGTGACAAATGTACTTAATACAGTGCATAGATATGACATCCCTCTACAAGTAAGTAAATATGTATAATAATCCAACTATTAGTTGAAGAGTAATTAGTTGACGGCCAATACACCTGTAAAACTCATACTGCCAAAAGAATGAAGGATGAGTTGAACATGTGACAGAAATCCATTGTAAGTTGTTATACAGTACTTTGCTTTCAGGGCTTTATAAGGTTGAAGGGCGATTCTGAACGGGCGGCGATATGTTTATCGCCGGTTTTGGTTGTTATTGAAGGCGAATGCAAGGCGATGATTGGTTCATCTCCTGTTTGTAACGACCGAAACCAATCAGAAACTTATCACCACCCATTCAGAATTGCCCTGCAGGTCTAAAGTATTATTTGTGTAAACCACTCTTGCATACTATGTTATCTCTCTGCTTTGCCATAAGATTACTTAAGGAATATTTCATTCATTAAGGTGAAATAACGTTAAGTTAGTATGTACAGAATTAGAATTTCAACAACTTTGAATCTTAAATACGACACCAACGTCAATATGGTATTGCATTCTGGTGCTTATCACCAGCCACCTCAGGACTTGAAGGTGCTTTTATTTTTACATTTTCGCACAACTAATTGAGAATTACCATATTTACCCGAATAGAAGGCGATTTTGAATTTAAGGCGACCCTCTATTTTAAAGAATTTAAAACTGGAAAAATCATATATTCATCTTCATAATCTTAATATGCGAATTTAAGATGACCCCTGATATTTTAACTACGTATACAAAATGGAAATAATTATGGTCTTAGATTCAGGTAAATAAATATGGTAATTGATGTGATAGCATTGCCTGTTTTGTTTTGTATTGCGTAACTGAAATATTCATTACCTGAAATCCAATCTCGCACACGACTTTCCATCCATCCAAACCTGTGATCCATATCTCCAAGGCATTGTGAAAACATTCTCTATATGGGTAGAATTTTGCAAATGCATCAAACTTCAAATTCTTAAACCATATACGAGTGTCTTGCGATAAAACATTTAATCTTTGGAAACGCGCTTCAATCTCTTCATCACCAATAACTTTGTCATTGAAATAGAAGTCTGCGACTACATTCTCTGTGCGAGATGGCATCTGATGTGCGGATACGTCGTCTGTCTCTAATGCCGCAACATGTTTGCCTACTCTTTGTAAAATGTTATTGATTGGTATATCTTTCATGATCAACTCTTTCAAATATTTTACATAAATTCCATTGCTCTCAGTCTTCCTCTCGTAAGCCCCCAGGTTGCTGGTAGTCGCGTAACCCTGTATGAGATTCCTTTCTGGTTGGAAGGAGAATACTTCTGGCACCTCACTATGAATGCCTGGGTTCTCCTCTACGTCCGGTATTCTAAGGCACATGTCTAGTAAGATCACAAACAGTTGCGGCTTTGTAACGAGAACATCTCTGATGACCTCCTTCTCACACAGACTGTCGCTGCGAAGAAAGCTATCGGTTCCCGGGGCATTAACAGGGAGCATAAATTTGTCCTGCATCTCAAATCCGTGGCCGGCAAAGTAAAAGAATCCTAAAAATTGGTCAAGCTCACATAAATAAACAAAACACAAAATAAAAAACGATTTAACTTTAAAATGGATTTGTTGAGTTTTTACCATATGCTCCTTCTGGTAGAAGTTGACAAAACATTTGAATAGCATTCTTCATTTCGATTCGAGTCAGGTTTCTTAGAGCGATTACTTTAAATCCTAGTAGAGAAAGTTGGCTAGCAAGTAGAGCCACATCATTAGTCGGATTCACCAACGGGTCGAGTTGTTGATATGTGTCATTGGCTATTAGAAGTGCAACCTTCTCCGTCACTATGGACCTGCATGTTTTCTTTCTCACATCTATTAGGGCCTTTTCTGACCAAACATCACCTCCCATGCTGTGTACATAACATTTATAAGTTCCTTTGTTGCATAAACCAACATTTTTAATCTAAAAAGAAAAAGCATTTTTAGAGTATAGTATCTTAGACACATCTTTAATTATACCTAGGCCTATACTTTTATGATTTCAGGAAAACTGCAAATTAACTATGAAACTATGTAATTCTAAAAAAATACAGGACCACCATATTTACACAAGTTGGCAACCGTCACTAAAATTCATAACTGCTAGATGGCTAGAATAACTTGAAGATTTCTTAACAAGTACCATAGCAGAAGTGCTTAAATAATGTAGAAACCCCCATTATCCGAGGTATTTGGGACGGATGCCAATTGGCTAACAGAAAACTCAGTTCATCAAATTTTTTCGTTTAGGCCTACACAACATACCAGTACTAAACAATGTTACATGATAAAGTTTTATCAGTATGTGTTTGGGTTGAGGGAGGCATTAAAAGGACAAGAAAAGTAATAATTAAATAAAAACATTGCCTATGTCTGCACTATCTCTCTCTCTCTCAATGCTATCACTGCACGATTGGCTATACCCCCCCCCTGCCACAACCCTTCCATACGTCAGCCACTGGTTACTGCTGGCCAGCCTGGAATGGATTGCTACGTATCAATGCTGGCAACGTGTGAGTGGTGACATGAAATGAGTACACCTTGTGCTGCAAGGTGAACATGTAAAACCTTCAAAATATCTACTGTAGAAGAAAATACATGTTTTCAAGTTACTGCCCAGCTAACATTTCTGCTGCTACCTGGATAATTTAAAACATATGTATGCTGCTTTTTAATTTATGCCTAAAGTATAAGTTCTGCACAAGTAATTTTTTAGTTGCCCTATTTCCTAGGTCTGCATCAAAATTAAATTATATCTGCTAAAATATATAAATGGTACATGATAATGACTGACAATAAGATATGAAGCCATTATAGAGCAGACTTTGAAAGAGTAACAAATGAATTTACTCAACTCACAATTAGCTCACACGAAGATTGACCATCGAGTTGAGTATTTTCATGAAACCACTGGTACTCGGGTAAAGGATATCCCTCTGTTAGACAAGTGAGAGTAACATGATCTCCTTCTTGATATTCAGAGCTCCGCACAGGCTGTTCCACAATGCGAGGGCGTTCAGGCAGAATTTTAACGCTGATTGTTTCAGAGTAGATCTCAATTGCAATACTTGGTTGAGTTACACAGCAATAATAGTCCCCCTCATTTTCCACACTGCAAAATAGTAAGTTATATTGTCAGTTGTCAGTTCAGCCATCACACATTTGCAACTGAATCTAAACAGAAAAAACTCGAGATATTTTTCATGAAAATGCAGTGCTCGATAATAACCTTTCAAGAGTAACATGTTTGTTATTGTTATTATTAATTGCAATGGACATATGAAGCCATGTTTACATGCTAAACAGGAATTGCTAATAACAGTCTTCATTCAGAGAAATTATTTTTAAAAATGGTCTCCCTAGTTTATTCATGACAGTTAAAAATCCTACGTAATAGAATCTTCTCATCAAGTACATACATAATTCCATAGAATGTGGCCCCATTTAACTATCTCAGCATTGCACATGGCAATACATAAATCTTTGAGAAACATTCTAAAGTGGATACTCTATACAGCAAGTAGGCCCTATATTAATCAATTGGGTATTCAATTACGGTAATGTTTTTTTTTTTACTATTCAGTATTAAATGTACAAACAGTAAGGAGACCATATTCCGTTGTTAACAAACTGGAATTAAAATGCAAGAATATGAACCTCGCTTAGACCAATCCAGCAGCTGGGAAAAATTTGTATGTCAATTGCCTAGAAAGCAACTTTTCGACATGAAAATAAAAAATATCAATTTAATAATAATTATGTGCATTCCAAAGGCATAAAATATTGAAATAGGCCATGTCTTTTATATAGGGCCTACTAGAATGAAGGAACAACAGTTCACCTGACTACCTAATAAACTACGATCACTAAGCCAATCCAGCCAGTAGCAATAAACAGTTGAATTTTACACTAGAAAAACAATGATCAGTTTGTTAGGGCATAAATTGTCAACGGTTCCTCACAAGTCCAGTGACCGAGGTCATGCAAACCAAAATGTTTAGTCCAAACATATACTCATTCATATCCACCTCCACACACTTGCATGTCAGTTGTTGACATGTTAGTCCAATATGTATATGGGCTGTGCAAGACTTGAAATTTCTCGAAAAGTTGAAGCAGAGGTTTCCTCTCAGCACTCATTCGACTTGTCTCGAAATGAGGTATTGGAAATTGTGATCTAATGGCCTTTGAGTTGCCTTACCAGTTATAAGTTAAAGATAAAGTTCTTTAAGATTTGGGCAACAATTTAGTTTTACAAATCTCAGGGCTAGAGCAGTTGGAAGAATTTTTAGTAAGATCTTTTATTCTCTTATCGTGCTTGATCTTGAAAATCGCTTGAAATTCAAGAATAATCTTGGAAACTCACTCGACTCAACAAAGCCATGCTTGCACATAACTTGCACATAGCTACCCTAGATACTTTTCTACAAATAAACAATAACCAAAGTGAAACCAACAAAGACTCTTACTTAAACTTCGATATGGTTAATTTAGTAAATGTTTTGCCTGGTATTTCTTGATTACCATGATACCACATATACTGGGGTGGTGGCAACCCTTTAGCTTGACATTCTAACTGGAGCTCACTGCCCAATGGTATACATAGACAATCAGATCCATTTCCTGGTTGCACAATTATATCAGCTGGCTCTATAACAGAAGAAAGCTGTATTAGTCTAGTCAAGAGAAGCCCGATCTTTTTAAAATTTGGCCCCGTATTACAAAGTCATAGTACCTCCAGGCCCCAAGCCTCAATACAAAATGTTAAGTTTAAGATCTTACAGCCAATAACAAGTGTGAGCAATAGCACATTGCTGGATTCAACAAAACATACTGGGACAACATGTCAACCCACAAAGTCGCAAACATTTCAACATTATTTGGTAGCAAAAACTGTGTTCCCTGGTACTGTATGGTGTCTCACACCACAAAATTTTATTTTAGTCCCAATAGGGATACATACCTACATTACATACTGTAACATGTATTAGGCCTCAAGTATGTAGAAGCTGTTTTCTGATGCAAAAGTGTAAAAAAAAGTAAAAACAAAAATTACAAACTTCAATCCACTGACTAAGATTAGGAATGTTACTCGTAACTCAGCTTTATGGATAATGTATGGGAATTGTCGTAAAAACGTTCACTGTCTGGGGATTGAACAGAACCGCCAAGTCGACACACTAAGAAGCCATGCAATTTGTTTCACCCTTTTTTATCCAGCCAACTTTTAAAAAAATTGAAGGTGTGCCATAAATCTGGTTATTTTATTATTTATTGTATTTCTGTTTCCCTCTCTCATGCATTAAATTCACTAGAAGGGCATAAATACCAATAAATTATACCAATTTACACTTCCATTGGTATTGCTCGAATTGAACATTCAATTTAATGATGCACTGAATTGTGACTAATAAAAGCTGAATAAAGCTTCAGCATCAGCTGTTGAAGAAGAAACTAGGACAAACAAAATCATTACCGTACTCATTAGTAGAGACGTTTGTTTTTCGGAATCCGCGATAAAACGAAATTCATTATTTGTGGTGTAAGAACTTTTTTTTTGACAGATGTCGGCATGTTGGCCATGAAGGATTTAAAGAATCAAATCGCGAAATAACAACATATTATTTTAATAACGCGAATTGAGTGTTGAAATAGCGAAATAACACCATTTTCAGTATCTTTAACTATTTACATAACAAATTGCATATTTTACGTAATAATTACTACTTTTGACCTTAGTCGGTTAAACAATTTAGGGCTCAAACGCACTACGCGGCCAGGCCGCGCGACCATGGCCGCGCGACCAACGAGAACCATTGCCGTCAATGTGACAACGCGCACTTGGCCGCTGGTCGCGCGCGGCCAACGAGATCCTGCGCGATACGCACCGACTAATACCTAACTAACCTAACTACCTAACTGAGATCAAACAAATTTGAACTACATATTTGTGGTCGCGCGACCAAGTCGCGGAGCAAAGTCGCGATGGTTTTTGGCCGCGCGGCCTGGCCGCGTAGTGCGCGGACGCCCTTAGTCTCAAACTGTTTACCAACCACATTTTGGCCGATGGAAAAGTGGTTTGCAGCGTTGCTGGTAGATAGAGTTGCTCAAAATAAAGCGGTGTGAAGCGAGTGAAAATTTCCGTTGCTTTGAAACTTCCTGATTTCTCCATTTCCATTATAAAAATAACACCGAAATAACACCACATTTTGGTTTAGAATAAAACGATTTTTTTTTTTAAATAAAACCATTTTCAAACACCTCTACTCATTAGTAGTGATACGTGAAAATAGCATTTTCAATTGTCATTTTATAGCGTTTTGTAGCATCTATTTTTTTGCCAAGATTAAAAAACTTGAGAGTGAAGTTTTCTCAAATTTTTATTTTTAAATATGTCATACTATTAAAATTAAAATCAACCAAATTGCATTTATCATAAACAAAGTATAATAACTATGTTAAATATAATAAAATAGGAACAGAAAAACCTTAGTTTCTACTGAAAAATAGCGCTTTGTAGCATATGCTAAAACGCTATTTTCACGTATCTCTACTCATTAGTAATTACTAATTAGCATGTGTAATGAAGCGTTGTCGAGCTACATGACTTTTGACATTAGGGAATGTCTATTTGCTCTAACCAATGACAGTAGGCTACAGTTTACAAAAATACAATTTGGTATGTCAAGTCATACTCTAATTCTTGCCTACAAAAAAAAATGAGAATTTGATGCAAAAAGCTAACATTTTGTAATTTTGACTCACATGCACAGTCGAGCATGTGAGAAATATTTTACTTGCTCGACCACTATTTTTATTTTGACATACCTTGGGCATCTCAGGCTTACCATTTTTTGAGCCCTGAACACTCTTAATAATTTGATATTTGTTAATACCGTATTTGTCCCCGTGGAGCAAATTTGTATGACCTATTACTTGACAAACTATTATTATTTATTATTAGTTCACATTTTTTTAAATTTAAGAAAAAATAAAACATCCCACCTGGTTTCATGCTAATCACATTTTAATTTGTAGCCTACCATTTAATGATTATATTTATAAACAAATTAATTAACAAATAATAAGTTTAATCCTCACCTGGTTCCTTTAACAATGCTAAAGCATCATGTAGTTGGCACTTGTCTAATATATGGCAAAGTACAGCAACCGTACATAGTTTGTTATTCAATTCAGTCAGTAGTTCATATGATGGTGATGAATTCACTGCCATCTTCCGAATCTCACCGTCACTGTAAATTGAATAAATAAACTCTCTCAATAATTAATTATTAATGGTTATTTATGATTGATTACATGGATAATTCATCTTTCAATAGGATTTCGTTAGCTTGGACCTAATGAAAAACTTTTTTTGGCAAAGAATTGGTAGGGATGGTTCAACAATTTGCACTTTCCTTGCTGGCAAAGGACAGTGAAGAAAACCAAAGATTCAAGTGAGAGAGTGCATTATTGAGTTCTTCAAGTGTAACTTAACTCATAAAAGTAAACCCACAAATCACAATATCAAATCAGTTTGCAGAAAAAATACGAGCTGCCACCCCCCCCCCCCCCCCCTCCCAATTCCCCTTGAGTGTCATAGGCACAACTTTTTGTGGGATGATTATTCAATTCAGTTTTGAATGCACTACAGAAAGTTCCAAGGCTAAATAATTTGTGTGGTCTTATTTACACTTGTGTAGGTATATTAACTTGGCTTCGGATCGATTTTTTCGAATCGGATTTAAAATTAACATAGGCCCACTTGAGACGGGACGAACATTTACCAGTACACTACAAAATAACTAGCTCATATTTTGCTGCCATTTAGTTTTTAAAAAAATAATTCTAAGTAACTTCTCGACCAATTTTTCCACAAAACTAATGGCGTTCAATCCACATCGAGACTTGTGGATGTTCTAAATTTCAACTTGATCGGACTCTCTGTTCGACCGCTATTGCAAGACAGATAACCAAAAAGAAAACAAACGAGTGCCATAAAAGTAGAAGGGAGACGCTCACTAAATTATTATCAGGCCTATTATTATTATTTATTTTTCTGATTTAATGATACATGTAGGCCCTATATGTACAAAGTTTATACAAAGTTGGCAGAAAAGAGACAATTAATCATATTACCAGCCAGATAAATACCTTTATGTGTTTCACTCCGAGCTGTAACCAGTAACCACCTTAGGCTAGGCTACGAAAACTTGTGTCACTAGCCCAGGCTATACACCCCTTGAGTCTCTAGCAGTTTTGGAACTGCTGATGGTAAGATAAGAATGTAATGAGGAACTGTCATGTCCAAATAGTGTTGTTGATTGGAACTGGGAAGGTTGTTCAATTGTTAGAACAGACGTATGGCTCGGACGGAATTATTAGAATTTCGGTTTCGAAAAACTATTGAAACTATTGAACTATTTGAAGTCCGAGTGGATACCAGAAAAACAATAAGCAACCCCCTGTCTATCACCCCTTTATGCTAGCAAAGCTCTTTTTACAACCGTTGACTAAAGAAAGCTTGAATGACAAGATAATGGCACAAATACTTGTAAATCTAAAAGGAGAATAGGCCTATAAAGAAGACTTCCCAAACAGTTTGCCAGTTGGAAACCGTGCCATTTCTCACGCTCACAACTGGGAGTGAAACCCATAATACGTACTTACTCATTTTGATATAAATCACCTGAATAATCCGGTTGTATTTGCCACCAATTTCCATGCCTCGTCTTGATCCATCCTCATCTGAAGGTTTTGCAGCAAATCATAGTGAAGGTCAAGCACTCCAGTGTTGGGATCCGGAACGCTCATGTTAGTTTAGAACTTTGTAACGATCAGAATATTAGCATTCCAACCTAAAACGTAATTTACGAAGGTGAAATACACAGAAGGCTTAAAGTCATAGCAACTGCAAAATGTGGTACCTAGGCCAATATAGGCTACCAGGTTCTGTCAAGACTCAAGAGTCACGACACAACCAAAACAAAATTTAACAGAGACCTTGGGTTGGTGCACAATAGCCCAACAAAAGCTTACCACTCCCATTCCTGATACCGCCCAATGTTAAATTATATTCATAGCCAAGTTTGCGGTTGCCGTTACCTTAGCAGCTCTGACCAAGTGAGTAATAACCTTAACTCAGTTTTAACCGTGTCTGGTTGAGTGGTGGTTTCTACAGGTATCTAGGGCATGGAACTTGTATTTATTTATTTTATTTAAGTAGGACTTCTACATTTCACTCATGTGCATGTCACAAGGACATGCGAGCTACTAAGATACTAAGCTTGCCAGACTAAGCATTTCTTTCTCATCCTCTTTCTCCTGCCTCTCCAACAATTTATTACATTTTTTTTCTGGAGTAGCTAGAGTAGCTAGAGCAAGGCCTATTGCATTATTGATGACTAGTTTAGAGGTTATGATAGGCCTACCACAACCCTCTCTGACTCACGTAAAGTCATGAACAGAAAACATTTTATCTGCATCCACGCAGCGGGCATGCAGCCTAATCACTTTGCATAGGCCCAGACCGTGGCCTAGGCCTAGCTCTACCACAGAACCTCGTAATTGGGTTTGAATAAACCCAAAGATCTCGTCTAGGCCTAGGCCTAGCTCAAGGCCTATTGCATTGATGATAGGCCTATTCTAAATTAAAAATATATACTAGAAAAGAGAAATTTAGAACCGCTTTTTCCATTTACTTGCGTACTTATTTGTGCAGATAAAAAAAATCGTTTAAAATCATTTTTGTGAAGGCCTAGCCTAGGTTACATTTACAAGTTGGGGCTAGGCCGAGGCCTAGGCCTACACCCACTCATCTTTGTACAAATGACACTGACTAACTTACGCCCTTTTGAGTACTTTGGCTTCTCGAAGAAATTCCTTCAATACATCAACTTCATATGAAAATTGTCTCTACAGAGAATTTAGGTTTACAACTTTGGGTGTCAGGTGATTGGGAAATAAATTGACATATCAACGACATTGACATGTTTTCACCCGTGTTCCCACCTGTTGTTGACAAGTTGACGTCAACCACAGCCTGCTGGATGGGTTGACCTTGGGCTCAATCATTGTCCCATGCAGTAGGCCGTGAGGAAAATATAACATAAATCGATTGATCGATATTTGTGTAATGGCAACCATAGCAACGACGTAGGTTTGTTCGTTTTGTCAACAAAAACATAACCTAGGTTTACTGTGAATATATACATTATGTACTTCTGGATCTAGACCACCAGACAGGGTAGGGCTAGGCCTATATCTTACTATCTTTGATCCAGACGTACCAGTGTAATTTTTTGTCTTGGTTGGTAAATATAAGCTGTGCCATGAACTACGTAGATGGACATAGGCCTAGGCCTAGTACTATGGCAAATGGGCGACCGACAGTAGGCCTTCCACAATCTGCATGCCCTCCAAGAATGTCAATAAGTATTTCTAAATTAAAAAAAGGTAAGAAGTAGACCTAGGATAGGGTCTAGGCTGTGGAATAGGCTAGCTAGGCCTAGGTCTAAGCTTTGCTTTCCTACGTTTGTTCAGTTTTGAAAGGCTATGGCCTAGCCCGAGGCTAGGCCTAGGTAGGGCTAGCTTTACAAGCTAGCTTACATATTCGAAAAGAAAAACGTCTTGGCCTAGACTAAGACAATTACCGACAATTTAGTCAAGAAAAACCAGGCTTAAAGCCCTACGCACAATTGACATAAATAACATTGGTAGGGCCTATGTATTTCTTACGCTGTGCTTGCATTGCATTATGCTTGCACTAGGCCTACCCCTATGCCAAATGCGTATGCCAATGCGTAACTAGGCCTATGCGTAGGGCTTAAAGCCCTGTATACCGAGGCCCAGGCCTAATACATTACTTAATGTGTTTGTAATTGTTGAATCACTATGTAACGGATCAGTTTCACCAGATTATTATTAATGTGTTGTTGTTGTTTGTTTGTTGTTGTTGTTGTTTTTCGCTCTTCTCACAGTTGGCTGGTTGCCGGTGGTGAGGGACTCTTATCTTCCTTCCTACCTCCTGTCCCCTCCTTCGCAGGTTCCCTCCTTCCTCCAACCTCCTCTTGCTGCTTCATCCCATTCTTGTCCTTTTTCCTCGTTTCACTCCCTTCCTTATCACCTCTTGACCTCTTCCCGCTTCCTTCACCTTCTCCATTGCCTTTTTCCTTTTCCTTGCCCTTGGGTTCCGGTTTTGGCCTCAGCCTGTCGGCAAACGCCTTCACCTTTCCTAACCCCACGACTTCCCCCTCCAACTGGTTCCACTCCACGGTCGCCCTTCCTAGGAATGAGAACTTGCCTATGTCCGTTCTCCATGTCCTTCTTTCTATTTTCCACTGATGGTCCCCCCTGCCCATGTAGTTGGCTCCTTCCACTGCCCTACTTAATTCCCCCCACCCCTCATGCTTCCTTACCACCCTGTACATTTTCCCTAGCCTGTCCCTCCGTCTCCTGTCCTCGAGAGTTTCCCAACCCAGTTCCTTGACCAATTTCGTTACGCTCTCGTACTCTCTTCTCTTCCTTCCTTCCCCCATGTCTATTTCCACCCATCTATTCGCCCTCCTGAGTACCCTTCTCGCCGCCCTCTTTTGGACCCCCTCCAGGGCCTCTCTCCCCTTACTGTCATGAGGATCCCATACCGCCCCTGCATATTCCAGGCCTGGCCTAACCAGAGCTCTATATGCATGCTCCCTTATTTCCCCACTTGCTCCCCTCAGCACCCTCATCACAAAATTTAAGTTTCTTCACTAAGTAGTAATTGGAGATTGGGTATTTGGGGAATGAATGTGACTTTGTTTTTTTCAACGAAATTAAACAAAAATCACTTTTTTATGTAACCTGTTACTGTATCTTTCCAATTATGTAAGGCGCATGCTTAAAAAAGTACATATTTATGTTTTAAATCAATTTAATTCTGTTGAATTAGCTAGAGCCTATGCCTAGGCCATGCCTAGGCCAATGCACGCCAGTCGCCATTGTTCAACACTAGGATGAAGAGAAATATCTCTGCAGCAAAATAAGTGCTTTGGTTCTTTGTTATCAGCAGATGCACCAACTTAAACGTAAGTTACTGTATAATAGGCCTAATCACAGTATTTTCGATAAATTACCCCTTCTTCAAATTTGAAGAAGGGGTAATTTGAAGAAAGGGTTATTATTTTAAAATAAATTTACACCCAAAAAATAAATTACCCCTTCTTTAAGTTTGCGGGCGATATTCGGTTTCATTTCATACGTTGGCTACTGAATCAACGTAGAACAGCTGATTGTAGCATCTGTAGGCTGTGTGCATGTTGCTAATGGTGAATGGCGTGCATAGACATAGGCTCTAGGCAATTCAACATAATTAAATTGATTTAAAACATAAATACGTACTATTTGAAGCATGCGCCTTACATAATTGGAAAGATACAGTAACAGGTAACATAAAAAAGTGATTTTTGTTAAATTTCGTTGAAAAAAACAAAGTCACATTCATTCCCCAAATACCATGAGATTGAATCATCATCCCTACTAGCCTAGAAAATAGATGAGCAATTTCACATTGAACTTAGCCTAGGCCCTAGGCCAACATTTGGTCATATTTTTTTCAACTGTTTCAATATTTGGTCACTTTATAGGGAGCCTAGTTTGCACTCACTTCACAGTTGCACAACTAGTTCCAGACTCACCAAACTGTAATATGGCACTCTTCACGGTTCACCACAGCACCAATTCCCTCATACACAAGAGAAATCTTCTAAGGTCTTCAAGTAAAAATACTGATAAATGATAAGGTAGGTAATGTTGGCCAAAGCAATTTATAGGTAGTATCATATTAAAATTTAAAACTTTGCAGTCATGCGTTTTACAATTTATTGTAGTGATGACATCGGGTACCCGGAAACCGGCTCCGACTTTTCACACCGGTTCTGTGTAACTACATATCAGCACCTTCTTCTTTTCTCACTCAGTCATGCTAGGCCCATCCCATTAGCACAGGGGTGCCCAACTTAATTTAAAAGTGGGCCACATAGCATAATTAGCCTATTCAATGTTGGCGGGCCACATCAACTTATTTATAAATATATATATACACTAATATAGTCTGGTTAACCTATATCTAATTCCCCGTCAGCAAATGGTGTCCCCCCCCCCCTTCCCTGCTAGTAATGTGCACTGTGCAACACGGAAACTAGCGCGGACAGATGCTTGACTCTCATTTACCTACTTTCTTTTTTAAACATTCTTTGCTGCGAAACAAGATTTACTTTTTCAATTCAAATTAATCCTTCATTTTATTACACTCGATTTTGTACTTCCAGTCATGACGCCTTTGCAAGATCACAACTAAAAGGGTGAAACATATTTGCGGGGACACTAATAACCAGTAGCATTTGTTATCTGTGCCAGTAGAGTCCTCGCCAATTAGTAAGTCGGATGTTGCCACAGAAAACAATAATGCCTCCCCCCCCCCCCCCCCCGCCCCTCCTCGGCTTCCAAGAAACTAGGCTTGAACGAGAACAAAACTAGAAGTAGAAACAAAAGAATTATGACAATTTTTTGCTGCGAAGTCTAAAATATAGTTATACACATATCCACCGAATAAATTTCAAAACAATGTGCTTTCAAATAAAATTGAGTTTTCTTCGTGGGTTTAGTTGTGAGACTAGAATGTAAATGGGAGGTGTGGGTCAGATGAAATGGCTTGGCGGGCCGTATGTTGGGTACCCCTGCATTAGCAGATCGCACAATAGGCCACGCGTGGTCAAGGACTCACGCATTGTTCGAACTTTGACGAATTATATTTAAGGGTACTTTTGACCTGCTGATTGTAAATTGTAACAGAAAAAAAAAACAGAAAAATTAAGATTACTAATACCAACTTTTTCCCGCTCCGGAACCGGTTATAAACCGGTTACGGAGCGGAGGAACCGGTACGAAATTTTTGGACTCGATGTCATCACTAATTTATTGTTTAGTTCTTTAGGAGAAACGTGCTTTATTTCATTTAGGTTGCAAAAATATGAGACGTTAAACCCAAATATCTATCAATCAATCTCCCTTTAATTTAGGCCTACAACTTTACTTATAACTGCAGGCTAGAAGGTACCCTAGCTCTCACACAGACAATCTCTGATGAGAAAATTAAGGAAAATAAAGATTTCCACTTAACTTTTTCATATCATATTACAGTAATGAGATTTATTTGTCACATGAGCCAGAAGTGTTGCCATCTTGCAATACGTAATGTGATGTGATGCTACTTAGTACCTACACGCTTGTGTAAATGTCTGAATAGAAAAGAGATCACATTCACCTAAAGGCAGAGTGTCAGACCATCGACCTTACATTCAGACCAAGTTAAATACAACAATGCAAAATTGTCCTTTGATAGGCTTTGATGTCTATTCAATGTACCATACATAACTGGCTTCTGTTTTATCGTTTCTAGCTGTGGAATGTCCATCGCTAGAGAGCCGAAACTGGCTTATTCATTTGCACTATGCAAGAAAGGAATTCAACATCTGTAAAATTTTAATACAAGAAGAATTAGAGAAAAGTAGTGGGAAGTGTGAATATGCTAATTATATTCTGGGGATCATTTTGAGGCATGAAGGGAAGATACAGGAGTCTTTGGAATATTTCCAGAAGTGTCATGCTCTGAACCCAAGAAGTGTGGATAACATTAAGCAAGTGGCACGTTCTCTGTAAGTGGATACTATGTATTTATTTCAGTTTGAGTGTGGATGCATCATTCATTAACCTTTATGAACTTCGGATTTAGGATTTAAACATGGTTGTTTGATTTAACGTACAGTTTAAAAAAATATTATATAATATTGTACTACATAGCCTATACTAGGTAGGCTAGTTATAGTCTATGCTACATAGGCTAAACTGGAAGGTGAATCCATACATTCTATGAATTCTCTAATATCATATGTCATATGTGGCTTAAAGGCAAGAGGGCCTATGTTTGTACCTGAATTTAGCCCCCTCGCTATAGTGGTTTACCTATAAGTAGAGATCCTTGTAAATGGTTTTATTTTTTAGCATATTTTGTTTATTAAATCCAAATTTCGCTGTTGAGCAGTAATTTCAGCTTTTTGGCGGTGTTTCAATTTTAATTTACAAAATCTAATTTGTATCTAGTATTCTAACGTATGTGGCATGCCTACATTGTCGCGAAAGAAAAGAAGAACATAAGAAAGCTGTCGCTAGGAATGCGAATGCAGTCGACGCACAAGCTACGAGAAAAATCTGTTGCGAGCCGGTTTGGCAGGGGTGGAAGGGTCACTGCAGTCACTGCAGAAAATGTTGAAAATTACGTTTTTGACAGAAATTCGGCGATTTCGCGTCAATTCAACAGCTTCAGTCTTTTTCGTTTTTATAACAGTAAACTTATGCTATTTCGCGTATACACGGGATTTCGTTTTATTTCGCGATTCAAAAAGACTATTTTTGGACTCACAACAGACTGTCATGCCAACATATTTCAATTGCTGCACGTTTCAAGTGATTTCGCGCTATCGCGCATTGCAAAATACAAGGATCTCTACCTATAAAATAAGATGTACGGTATTATTCTTCAACATACATTTTTACAAATCTCTTAAAAAGGCTTTAGCCCACCTAAAACTTTCTCATGAAGGTAATTTTGGTGAAAATCTGTGCATTTTAGAGCAGCCAACTGTAACAAATTAGAGATTACTAAATTTTTATTAACACATTTTCTATTTAGTAGGGGTGGGATAATTTGTTTTCAGTTGGCTGCTCTAAAATGCACAGAAAGAATTAACCTCTGACAACTTTTTTTTGTTAATTCTCACTACTCTTCTTGCAATATTGGTGTTTAAATGTTTCAATGCGTTTATTTCACAATTGTACGTTTAAGCCATTAAATAATTTCATTTAATGGCCTAAGCGTTTAAACTGTGAAATAAACGCATTGAAACATTTAAACACCAATATTGCAAAAAGAGTAGTGAGAGTTAACAAAAAAAAGTTGTCAGAGGTTAATTCTTTCTTAAACACAGAACATCATGTTCATGTGTGTTTGCACATGCATCATGTGTGTTTCTTGAACATCATGTCATAAAAAAAGAGGGTAATAAGTAATTGATTTCTGAATCTCTAGTTCTGAATCTCCCACAAACCAATCGTTATCAGTGAATTCAAAAGAAGCTTGCCAGGAAAACGGAAAAGTAGGAATGGGTCAATTCCCTCTTGAGGGTTCACGGAAGCCACCCTTGAAAAATTTAAAAGAACCCTTTGAATTATCCTTCCTTATAACTGAAAGTGAGGGAGAAGTGAATTACAACCTGTCATATCCATGTCACCAGCAGGTGATGACATCATTTACAAATTTGTTTTCCAGTGACAATATCTCTCTCACAAAAGTTATTCATGCGTTTCTAGGGTACTCCTAGTGTATGGTACCGGCTATAGTGTTAAGTTTTTGCTATTTGCCAGTATGCCTTTTGTGTCAGCCGGTACGCGTACCGGCTCGTACCAGCCGGAAACAAGCCCTGAATACTGTAAATAATACAAAAATCACAAATTAACACACATACCTACTGATTTCATTTAAAAACACACACGGAATTTTAAAGAGCAATGGTTTTTTGTGTTCTACCACAAAGAGCTTCAATTGTTTCGCCATGGCCATGTCAAAGTCAGTCGCAAGAATGGGCGAAATGGGCACAGATGTGATACATGCAACCTATGAATATACATACTATACGTAAACTTAACGTTGTCTAGTAGTACGAAGAGAGCAGAGAAAGAGGCCTATCTGCACTATACTTAACCAGATCTATCGGGATGGCCTGATGGGCCAAATGTAGGCATTATGATAACTTGATAAGGAGAAGAAGAAGACGAGTTACATATTTATTATGCAATATACCGATACATAATATAAATCGATCTTTGGTTGGTTATCGCTCGCTCGTTGATGGTGTTCGGAGCCTACAGGGTTGGCTCAGTCGCTTTAAATTAAAGTCCCCCACTGAAATCAGTCATGTTACTGAGTAGGTACTCTAAATATGAATTTATTTATTTATTTATTTATTTATAACCATAATCTTTACAATTTTATCCTGTTCTTTCTATCTTCCTCTTCTTACAAGGGTTTTGGGGAAGGACATGTAACCCAAAACTGTACTATTGAAATAGTTTGGCCTATTGGATATGAAACTGTTTTTATTTCCTGTGTTTATTTTAGCATGCAACAACTTCTGTGCTACAAATTGTTTGTCTTACAACATCAAAATTATTAATGGTTAAATATCTATGTTTATTGTTTATAGTTATCTGCTTGGAAAGCACAGACTTGCAATAGAAGCCTACCTAGAAGCTGAAAGTGTTTCTGATCATCCCAGCTGGAATATATGCTACAACTTAGGACTGTGTTTGCTTTATGTGGGGGAAAACACAAAAGCTAAAGGATATTTGCTTAGAGCTCTACAACTGAGTCGACAAGAATGCACCTACCTTGCACTTGCCAAGATTCACTTGAAGGAAAACGATGTAGACGGAGCTGTCCAGATCTACAACACTGCTTTAGAGACGTATCCCGACAGCTCGGAAATCTTGACGTCGCTGGGCATTTTGTACATGAAAAGTGGTCATTACCAGCAAGCATTTGAAAAGCTAGGCTCTGCTTTGGTTCATGATCCCACATGTACTAAAGCATTACTATCAGCAGGATCTATGATGCAGGTGTGTTGGCTATCATACCAAAGGCTTACCCAAATTCATAATGCCCAGTTCATGTTAGTAGCCCACTTTGTTAGAAATTAGGTATTTTCATTCTAGGTGATTGCATGACCCTAGACTTTCACAACCTTGCAATAATTTATATTTAGCGTATACATATCGTTTACAAAATATCGAACTATTGATATTATGTAACTTTTTTGAATTTTTTTATGTTTGAAGCTTTCAGGACACTAAACGCACAGTTAAAACTTAAAAGTATAGATTTCCAATCCACTACAAAGTGGGATTATTGAACCAAGTAGCATAACCGCAAGACCTTCTATGGTGATAATTACAAAATATTTACTATAATGCCCGTTGTCCTCATATTTTGTCATATATATTTATTATTTAGCCAATAGCTTCCAAATCCAATTTTGCAATAAAGGCAAAAATCCAGAACTTTTCTCTGTATACAGCAACCCTTAAATGTTTCTAAATTTTTCATTTGAAAGTTCAATAGATGCTACACAATGCAATGTTCTTAAATGAAAGTGATCATAAAATGGAAAATAAAAATGCTATATGACACTAGATGTATCTCTAATTATGATGTTACATTCCAAGTTATTATTGCTCTATGTTACAGGGCCATCATGATTTCGATGTTGCTTTGTCCAAGTATAAAATAGTTTCCCAGTTCCTGCCCGAGTCAACGTCTTTGTGGAACAATGTTGGGATGTGTTTCTTTGAAAAGAAAAAATATGTTGCTGTAAGAAATTGATTTATTTAATTTTAATTGGTACTTTAATTAGGTTATGTTGATAGATACCAATTGGCTGGAATAATAGATTGCAGGGATAGGATCCAATAGCTTACCTTTGTGTAAAATGACGAATTTTAGAATTGAAAGTATACATTGAAGACACATAACACCAAAATAATGAAACGTTTTGACACGAGGTCTTGATCACTCAAGAGTGATCCTTCTTTGAACATAAAATGAATGCATGGAACAAGTCCTACGAACAGCTTTTGGATAGTATCCAATCCAATTATTTAAATACTCTTTAACACATTCGCTGCCAGGCATTTAAATGCCATTTAAATGGCCTGGGCCAAGCTGGGTAGGCTTAAGGGGAGGAAAATGCAATGTTGTAGTAAATAATTTGTAACTCGAAGGGTTTTAGAGATACTAATGTAAAATTTGGCATGCATAATGTACACATATGAATTACAATTACCGGATGTTATGAGTCACTATATCTAGATGTAGGTCTACCTGGTGGCGAAACTGCTGGCGTTTCATTGCCCGTTTTTCGTCGTTTTCTAGTCACTGGTTCACTATCAGCAATATTATCACTACCCCCAGACACTTCACAATCCTCATCGGTACGCTCACTAAATAAAAGCTCACATTCTGAATCATCATCCGCATATAACTCGTCCAAAATACTAAAAATGTCACTGTCATTCACTGTACGTCTACTTGAACCCGCCATGATTGTTTACATTCAACAAGTGGCGTCGAAAACGTGGTATTTACTGCAGAAAATAATAAAAATTATCAATGTGCACGTTAGAATGCGCCACACCTCGGACAAGTTTCAGTTTCGACTTTGCCCGCCATCTCTCGGTGCTACGGCACACTATTAGGAGCGCTGCGCTGAAACGAGCAAACTCGTGAATGGCAATCTTGAGCACCAAAATGAAAAACGAGAAAACTCGTTCACGGCAGCGAACGTGTTAAGGCAAACGCCAAAAGGGTAGTCTGTCTTAAATAAAAAATGCTTGAAATTAATGTTTTTTAATAGTATGTAGTAATATCTAGAGATTGCTACACAATAGGGAGCTTGCAATAACGTCATTTCCGGTATCGCACGGTAGCCATACTGAGGTACTCTGTAAACATTTGTTTACGTTCTTCCGACACTTCATTGTTGCAATATTGCAGATGTCCTTTGACTGACACATCAACTGTTTTCAAACAAAGGTTCCGTATTATGACTAAAACCAAAATAAGAACGCGTAAACTCTGTTTAAAGACAATCATTTGCATGTGTTATCATTTTCTTGAAATTTTACCTGCACACATCAATCTATACGGCTTAAAACTGTGATATTTCCTGGTTAACCTATGTGTCTTCTATTGACAGAACAAATGTAAACAAGCGATGTGTACCTCATAATGGCCGCCACGTGACGTCTATTGAAAGCTACCTATACTATTAAAAAAGTTATAAATGCGGTTTATATTGTGGTTATAATTGCAGTTATAATTGTGGTTTCATAAGAACTCATTAACTGGATTCACAAAGTATCACGTATTTGTATCGTTACTGGGTGTTTCGTAATTAATTGTAATTTGTTTATACTGTATTAACAATAATTAGCCAATAACAACTGTAATGATTAAGATATTTATCACTTTTTCAATATTGTGTAGCCTTCTCAAGATATTGCAAAAAAACGTTAAATTTCGCGCTGTTTTTATAGTGAGACAACCCTTAGTCGTTATCAGAAAATATACATATATTCTGTATATAGCTACCTATTAGCTACAGGTAAAACAAAATACGTGTGCATCCTAAAGCAAGCATTCCTACAAACAACAAAAACAATAGCTAAATTATTATTTCATTTTCAGGCTATTAGTTGTTTGAAAAGAGCCAACTACTTGTCACCATTTGATTGGAAGACACTTTACAACCTGGGTCTAGTTCACATCACAACACAGCAATATGCATCTGCATTCCATTTTCTCTCAGCTGCCATCAATCTGAGATCAAATTGTGGAGAAGCATTTATGTTGCTGGCCGTTGCATTGCGACATTTAGGAGATGTAGATAATACAAGCCAGGCATTTGACCAAGCTGCCAAGCTTTGTCCCGAAGACGCATCTGTACCTTTAAACTTTGCCGGCTTCTTGCACTCGATCAAGGATAATGGAAGAGCCACCAAAGAGTTGGAAAAGTTCAAACAGCTAGCTGAAGGAAATTCTTTTATTGACCAAGAGGTGTGTAGGCTATTTACTGTACTGAATGTTAACTAATTAGATCAGCTTGCACGTAACAGTCTAAACATATGAAATTTACAAAATGCATGCCTGCTCTTGCATCTCATTAGGGTATGTACATTTTACTCCCAAATGTGAAATATGTATAAGGTATTTAGTTACACATTGTGTTTGGTAACAAAAATCATCCAATTTTGTGAATTTGAAATGCTTAGCATAAGCTACAACACAATGCAATGTGAAATGTGAACTGATGTACTTGAAATTGCATTTTGCAATACCTGTCATAATATAGACCTGTGTAGAAACCATTTGCAATCTCTTCCTGTGTAATACAAGTAGTAATTAAGCGAGCGTCTCTATTAGACTCTTGCGGCACTTCGTTCTGTTTTTTTTTTTTTTTTTTTTTACCATACTAGACTCTTACAGCACTTCATTCTGTTTTTTTTTTTTTTTTTTTTTTTATGTTTGTTGATAGCGGTCGAACGGAAAGTTCAATCAACTTGAAATTCGGATCATTCACAAGCCTCGATGTGGATTGAAGGTGTATAGTTTTGAGGCAAAATCGTTCGAAAAGTTACAAAGTTACACCATAGTTACTGCAAAATATTTTTCTGAAACAAAATGGTGGCAAAATGTGAGATAGCCATATTTTTTTAAAGCTTTTTCCGGTTACGAATATGTTCATTTTATGGCGATCTGATAAGTATTGGCAAAGTTACACAAAAGTTACTCGAAAATATTTTTCTGAAACACAGTAACAGCAAAATGTGAGGTGGCTATCATATACTACGTTTACATGCAGGTTTGAAATCGATTTGAGAACGTTTTGAGTTTTCAAAACAGCATATAAACACTTCGAAAGTGGGTTTGGATCGGTTCGAGTCACGCCTGTTTGCTCGCAGGGGTGACTTGAAAACTAGTTTTGGAAACTGCCATGTAAACACCCCACTGCTGCCAATACGTTTCGACTTGGCGGGCTCATTAGCAAACTAAACCGGCGGTGGCAGTGCAAAGTGAGGTTAGGTTCTCACTTTTCTACCGCGCTTGTATCTTCTAGATGGTAATATATTATATTTTGAAGTCGCAAGTCTTAAAATATAACAAATGTGTGAGGATTACATGTTGTGACAGCTAAATGTGACAGCTTTGTTGTTTTGTTGTTGTTGTATAGATTACCCGCACTGCCCTCTCTGTTGTTCCAATGTCTCTTTAGAAAGCAGTGAAATGTCTTAACGATCGACGGTTTTGGTTTGACTTGAGTCAAAACTTTTTCAAACCTGCATGTAAATTTTTGCCCGGTCACGAATATATGAATGTAAACGCGATCTGATACGTAGTAAAGGCAGAAATTACATTTCAAATGCTGTCAATAACTGTTAGTAAGGGTGGCGGACCGCCGCGAAAACACTAGACAGAATAACAACGAAAATTCTAAGCAACGCAAATTGCACTGCATTCAACAATATCGGGAAGTATAATAGCTATGGAAATTAGAAAAATGTTTGAAATGCACATTCTTGAATTGTTGTTAATTGTTGTTTTTATTAGCTTTGAGATCTTTTTGCCAGAACGTTCGTAGATATGGACGCGCTCGCTTATCAACGCGTCAAACAGAGCGTTTTCCTAGTTAAGCGAGCGAAGAGAGCGTCTCCACGAGATTCTTATGGCACTTCGATCTGTTTTTTTTGTTTTTTTTTTGTACTAGACTCTTATGGCACTTCGTTATGTTTGTTTTTTGTTTTGTTTTTATGTCTGTCGATAGCGGTCGAACGGAAAGTCCGATCAACTTGAAATTTGGACCATCCTCAAGCCTCGATGTGGATTGAAGGTGTATAGTTTTGAGGCAAAATCGTTCGAAAAGTTTCAAAGTTACACTCAATAACTGTTAGTAACGGTGGCGGACCGCCGCGAAAACACTAGACAGAATGACAACGAAAATTCTTAGCAACGCGAATTGCACTGCATTCAACAATATCGGGAAGTATAATAGCTATGGAAATTAGAAAAAATTTTGAAACGCACATTCTTGAATTGTTGTTAATTCTTGTTTTTATTAACTTTGAGATCTTTTCGCCAGAACGTTCGTAGATATGGACGCGCTCGCTTATCAACTCGTCAAACAGAGCGTTTTTCTAGTTGTATTAACAGTACAGGGGTTTACTGCTTATTTTGTTTTGCATGTGTAAGCTTTTTTATTTTTTCATTCAGCCTAGCTTATATTTTATAAAATATATTCATATATATTTAATTTTATATATATATATATATATATATATATATATCAGGGATCTCAAATGATATTTAATTCCATATCGATAATCGCCCACAAAAGAAAATTATCGATGGTCGTTTTTCAACTTATTGCAACAGGCATTTGCATAGATGACAGCTTTAGTTTTTGACTGCTATTCAGGTATGCATTACACTTCTGTAAATCAACACTCAAATTGGTGGTATAGTCCTCCCAACAAAACTATTCTCATGCTTTCGTCATAACCCCTGAGGCCTCGAAGTAAACTTCCACGGACGGTTTACTGCCTGTGTTCATGCGCGCACTATTGCCGAATACCAAGATGGCGCACGACGAAATTAGCAGCTCCTGCAACTTTGATCGCTAACGTTGAAATCTACTTGATCTCCGCCTGGCGGAGGCTCGTCGAACAAGTAGACCTTGTTGTGTAGCCAATGAGAGTTCGAGAATTCGAAGAAGTTCACAGGAACTATCAAAATCCAGCAAGCTGTGACCAACATTGGCAGTCTTTTGTTTTTATTGAAAGCCTGTCAAAATGTATAAAAATTCACACTTTACTGAGTAGATCCATAAAGTAACTACTCGCAGCAAGTATTTATTCTAATATTCCACTGTGTTCTAGAGGTAGGTCTAAACTGTAAAGGTATAGTCCGTCCTACTTTAGTTTTATAAAATAAAGTCGTTTAAACACCGGCGTTTCCGCCATTTCTTGCTATCGAAAGCTGTGAATGGCTAGGTTCCCGTGATCTATTTTCAATTATCACTTCTCTTCAAACCTGACTTATGGGTTTTGTCACAACAAACTTATATTTGTATTTAATTTTTTTAAATGAGGGAAGCGTCAGGCATGGCCAGCCGGCTTCGATGTACCTAGGGGCCAGAATATGATGGGATTAAGTTCCTATCCCCTACCCGACTTCATTGTTGGACACAGATATAAAAAAAAAAAAAAAATATTCATCGTGAAATATTATTAATAGCAACTTACACAAATGAGAGAATTACCATTTATCAACATCGGACAAGTTGGCCAACTAACGAACTGAGAACAATCCGACGCAATCTTCCATCAAGCACACGGAGGAATGACAAGTTAGGTTGCCATTCTGGACATGGCCTGTGATAAAAGCATGAGAATAGTTTCGTTGGGAGGACTATATTACCAGAATATGCAATCCTCCAATCACCACACGGGAGCACGATGCAAGCTATGAGAGCACTAGTCATCCCCAAAGGGGTAGTGGCAAAAAAGTTCATTTCGACCCCTAATGATGACACTACGTGCATACAGAGGTGTATTCAATTACTATACTAGACACTTCTTTCTATTAGACCTTGGTTAATCTTGGTGATTTGTTGGTTTCAGATGATTGATGTAGCTAATAAGCTTAGTGCAAGTCTGGCAAGAGTACACATTTCAGCCACAAAGAATAATGACAAGACGAATCAACAGGTACAAGAGCAAGAGCTTGAAGGCAAAGGAGATGGTGCCATTCTTGATAAAGATAATACAGAAATTGAATTAGGCCCTGATGAAGTATAATCTTATTTGTAACTATGTATGTACAACATACATACTTTGCCTTTGTTTAACTCTTCTATTAAATTGAGGTATTCAAATATTACAATCGGAGGTTCCAGAAAGTTGTGATTTGCAGACGGTCTTTATGGGGTTCTCGACATGTTACTAGGTTCACATGTAACATTGCTGTATCACTACATGGTTATTAACACCATCACCCTGATCCATTGCCGTTTCCTGCTTCTGCCTGGGTCAGCTTGGGGCTTTCATCCAAATGGTTATTAATTAATATATGTACAGTATATGAAATAGAAGAACACCCTGCATTCATCTCATATTAGTATTACTGACAAAAAATGTAGTGACATACCTACCAGCTGTGCATATTTTTCTCAGTTTACTATAACCAACTCTTGGGGGCCAGATTACTATTTCGTTATTAAGAACATTTCTTTATAAAGATGGTACCATCTTTATAAATAAATAAATAAATAATAATAATAAATAATAAATAATAATATAAAGATGGTACCATCTTTATAAAGAAATGTTCTTAATAACGAAATAGTAATCTGGCCCCCAAGAGTTTGTTACTGTATAAAGAAATTTCACTGTATTACCTTATTTTGTAAAGTGAGCTCATTGCTCATCTAGTTACTAGTTAGTATATAATGTGAGGAAAGGATCCAACAGCTTACCTTTGTGTAAGATGACGGATTTGCGAGTTTGAAGTACACATAAAAAACATAATACAAATATAACGAGACGTTTCGACCGAGGTCTTGTTCACTTGAGAGGTGAATGGCTACTGCCATTTAGTTACTAGTTAGTTATGTATACCTTTTGAAGAATTAAAAGTCTTGAAATACATCTTTGAAATCATCTCATTAAAAAAAAAAACATTTCCATATTGAATTGAATGATTTACACATATTAATGTACACCAACCCAAGAATGAAATAATTACTACACTTCACAATCGGTATCAAAAGTGTACGGAACTCTACATATTACCTTCATTGATGTAGCAAACACTCAGCTTTTTAAGAATGTGTATGGGTTATAATATAATGTGTTCTTACAAATACATTTCTAAATAATAATATTTATGTTAATATACTGGTTAAGAGTACTTTGTTTTGGGTGTATATCCCGTGGGAAAAATTGTCTGTGCAATAAACAATATAGTACAGGTACATGTACTTGTGAATTGTGTGCATGCACATTCTACTGACTATTCGAAGGACCTATCAATTTGTTGCGTAAATAATACATGGTAGTATACTGTATTGTGTATTTCAATAGAGAACTGATCCTGTGCAGCCTCGTAAGTGTATGTAGTAAATATGTACAGCTATGTTGTATGCATAACACTCTGTTTTCACTGCAGTACAATTTTACAAACATTGTATTTTAAAATTTAAACTGTTCATTGTTCAATGATGTTTTACTAAATTTATTTATTACCACACCTATAGATAGCAAAACACAGGTATTTATTTATCATATTCATAATTGGGAATGCTCACACATTTTTTTTATTTGCTTACTGGTTACCTCAAGCTAAAATAAACGGGAACTACGTAATTGGTTTCAGCTCGAAAGGTGCATTAACATCGCTTTAACAGCAAGTCAAAGATATTGCTGTCAAAACACGCTCAGAAACGGACCTGCGCCATCTTGCTCGTGATTAAAAGGTTCAGACGTCATAACTTGCTCCTTAATTTGCAATTATTGCTCTCATAATACTTAAACTGAATCAACGTTTATTTCTAGTTAGCAAATGAACACTGCTCAACATTATAATTAACAACAATATGTTAATAATTGCATTATTTTAAACACGTTTTGGTAAATACTGTACCAAAATGTATTTTCTGAAGAAAACAGTAGTATAAAAGGCATTGTTGTAAAGTCATTGCATCCTAGATATTGTAAAATCTCCAACTTAATACCCACTGTGGCACCTGTGGTCATGATTACCCAGGAAGCTTAGAGAAGGTGTAATTGTAGAAGGCAGTGTAGTAATTGTTATGAAAACTGAAAGAATATTGTTGGTGAAGTTACTAAGGTTTTAAACAAAACAAATAATAACAAATCAGTTTGCTAGTTGGGCCTTTGTGGTGGGAGAGATAAGGTTGTCAGTTCTGAAGTCTGTAGTGTGGTCATGTTTGGGCTGAGAGATGGAAGTAGATAGTCTTGGATTTGTTGAAAGGAAAAAGCTCAGTTTTGATTTGGTTTTTCATCAAGTACAGGCATCTTTTCTGTGCGACGAACGAAAGCGGGACTTCAAAGGAAGTATACTTCCTTCGAATCATCGCCGTTTTCGTTCCATGTGGAGCAGCCTACCAGCAAATCGTAAGTACTACCGATCATTCTGAGCTAGATAAAAATATATATTAATGTCTACCTGAGACTGGGCTAGGGTGAGTGTGACAATTTGGCGGCCCAACGTTTGGGACTCGATATTTAACCACGACCGAGAGGAGTAGGAGCTTGTCCATAGGTGAGAGTTGTTTAGGGAAAATATAACCAAATTTTCGTGAATCAGTGAAGTTATATTCAAGGTGGTTTGAAGTGTAGGATCGTGTGAGCGAGTGTATGATTAGAATAGGGTTGTTGTGTAGGGTTGTAAGGCAGTAGAAAGTCTAGGGGTCTAGGGTATAAACATGGAGATGGAATTGGAGAATATTGAAGGAATTGAATCTGAGGAGTTAATCGGAGGAATCGAATCGGAGGAGGTGATCTTGGAGGGTCCAACTGGGGATATTGATATCAAGAGTATGTTTAAGAGCTTAATGAAAGAGATAAAGAAGGGACAGGATGAACAAGCTAGGGCTTTGAAGAAAGGACAGGTTGAACAAGCTAGGGCTTTGAAGAAAGGGCAGGATGAACAAGCCAGGGCTTTGAAGAAAGGGCAGGAAGAACAAGCCAGGGTTTTGGAGGAATTAAAGAAGGATTCGGCAGAATTAAAGAGAGATATGATTAAACGGGTAGATATGGAGAAGATGAGTGAAGACATGACCGTGGAAATGAGGATGATATTTTTGGGAAAGCAGGTGGAGGTAGGAGATGCAGGAGGTCTAGGAGACGGAGAGGATGATTTAAGGGGCGTAAGAGAGGTGGAGGGTGAAAAGATAGAGGTGGAGATGGTTGAGAGGCTGGTAGACAGGGTGGATGATAAGGAAGATGTGAAGACAGGTGAAGAGCAAGGAGGTAGGGTGGATGATAAGGAAGATGTGAAGATAGGTGAAGAGCAAGGAGGTGGGGTGAATGATAAGGAAGATGTGAAGATGGTTGGGGAGCAGGGTGATGTGATGTCTGGTAGGAGAGATGTGGTTGTTGGAGGGCAGCAAGAGGACAGAGTGATTGATGAAGATGTGAGAATAGATGAGGATGACGTGGGTGATGAGGAGAATAATAATTTGACTATAGGGCAAGATAATTGGGACAATAATAAGAAGGAATGGGTGTGTTATGAAAAAAAATGGGTTAAAGGAAGAGACTGGAGGAAGTTTAGAGGTGGAACTTGTGGAAGAAAAATTCGTTGGTAGATCGACAATAGGCAACATGTGAGTTTTTTGTGGTTGAAGTAATGTTTTTTTGTTGTTTTGTTGAAGTAATGTTTTTTTCTCTTTGAAGGTATGTTTTTTTTTAATTTTTAGGCAAGGAATTTTAAATTGGGCTAAAAATAAAAAAAAATCATGGGGGGTACATAGGGTTGGTTGTCATCATAAATTTTAAATTTTAAAACAATGTAGAATCATGGGGGGTACTGTAGAATCATGGGGGGTACATAGGGTTGTCATCAGGGTTGTCATCATAAATTTAAAAAAAAAAAAACAATGTGGTTATAAGGAATGTTGTCGAGTAGGTCATGTTGTTGTTGTCATGTCAGAGTAATGTCAAATGGTACAGAGTGTTGTCGAGTAGGTCATGTTGTTGTTGTCATGTCAGAGTAATGTCAAATGGTACAGAGTGTTGTCGAGTAGGTCATGTTATAGTGTTGTCATGTTATAGTGTTGTCATAAATAGTGTTGTTATAAAATGTCGTCATGTCATATGGTAGGGTCATAATGTTGACGAGTGGTGGAATAGCTATAAAAAAAAAAAAAAAAGATTTTTTCTGCACATGGTGGATTTTTTAAAGTTAAAAGGAATGTTGTATTGTTGGAGATGACAGATTGGTATTGTTGATTTAGAGGTGGAATTACGTAACGGTATTGTTGGGGATTGTTGAAGTTCTTGGTTGGTTGTCAATAGGCTCTAAGAATTGAGATTAGTAGGAATTCAAGCATTATCGTCAAGGGTATTTCCATATTCATCAAGGATTGAAAGAATATGGGAAATAGGGGGGTAATTGTGGCACCTGTGGTCATTATTACCCAGGAAGCTTAGAGAAGGTGTAATTGTAGAAGGCAGTGTAGTAATTGTTATGAAAACTGAAAGAATATTGTTGGTGAAGTTACTAAGGTTTTAAACAAAACAAATAATAACAAATCAGTTTGCTAGTTGGGCCTTTGTGGTGGGAGAGATAAGGTTGTCAGTTCTGAAGTCTGTAGTGTGGTCATGTTTGGGCTGAGAGATGGAAGTAGATAGTCTTGGATTTGTTGAAAGGAAAAAGCTCAGTTTTGATTTGGTTTTTCATCAAGTACAGGCATCTTTTCTGTGCGACGAACGAAAGCGGGACTTCAAAGGAAGTATACTTCCTTCGAATCATCGCCGTTTTCGTTCCATGTGGAGCAGCCTACCAGCAAATCGTAAGTACTACCGATCATTCTGAGCTAGATAAAAATATATATTAATGTCTACCTGAGACTGGGCTAGGGTGAGTGTGACACCACATTACACGGTTCAATAGGCACCGTGTATTAGTACATACAGCGCTATATGTGGCCAAATTTAGCAACTTACTGCTGAAGATTTCATTCTGCGGTTGAAAATAGTACTGGATATTATTGTGATATATCTTTTTTTTGTGTTTGTTTTGTTTTTTATTGTTGATGTGTATGTATTTTGTTTTGTTTTGTGTTTTTATTTTGGTTTTTATTGTCTTGTTTTGTTTGTGTTTGTTGTGTGTTATTTGTTGTTTGTACATCTAAAACGTGTCTTGATTTAAATGGTGGCTTGCCTTTTCAAGATTTACTGATGCGATTCATAATCTGCCCAAAAATTTTAAAAGGAGTACTGTATTTAATTTAACAATTTTCACAATTTGCCATTATCGACGTAGGAAGAACGACGCTGCTTCAGCAGGTTGTTGCGCGACATTGCCACTTTGAGCGCTTCATTCGTTATCACTAGCCAATCTTGGTGCATATACTTTTGTCAAACTTATTGAATTCAAGAACAAAAGTGAATCAAAAACAGTTTTTTTAAAACTGCAACAATATAGCTCCAATTAATTGATGCTTTTATGTCCTTGAAATCAATTACGGAATGGGAAGTGTCAAATTTCAAACTTTAAATCCTACATAATAGAATTAGAAATATACGCTTCTCAGTTATAAAAATTATACCGCCCGTATTTTTAATAATGATCTTCCGTTTTTAGGTACTTTCAGGAATATTTATTTTTGATGAGCCTTCCCCATTGAATTCAAAAATTGCTAAGGCCCAAACTGGGGTTCCAGATTCCTGTTTGCAGGTATTCCATCACAAAAAAGTCATACTATACTATAATACATACTAAAGTCATACATAATATACTATTTAATAAATTTAATTATAAATTATGCTAATTAGTAACAAATTACCAAACAAAAATGTTCACAACAGCCAGAACAGAAAAGCATCCGATGAGATATTCAAGTGTTAAGTTATGGATACTTGCCCAGCTGCCAAGAACTATGAGAAAAGACATCTCTCAACTGGAAAACAAACTAAAAAATGAGTGATGGCCTTAAAAACACAAGCATATGAAAATAAGAAGAACCTATCCAGTGCATTACTTTATTTTTATTTTAGGCTAATATTACAGTTAATTATTCATTAAATAGAATTTCAACACAGTACAGTATTACGTATGCATCTTTTTACTGAAACATAGAAGCCAAGGTCAACCTATACATATAGAGGTGTTTGACAGAACTTAACTAGGTTATTATTTTGCCTCAAGTTTGGATTCTGCTGAATATTATCAAACCATCTTGAGATGTGTAAATGTTTCTCTTTATCGTGATGAGACATATTTACCTGAACAGAAAATAAACAATACATTAGTAAATACTAAATATTCACTGAATTTAAGACAAATATGAGCCAAGTGTGATGCATAAACATCTTTTTCAGCACCTATACACATAGTTGTGTTTGGGGCAAGGAGACTAACAGCTCACCTGAAATGTGGTAGGCACCCACATGAGAAGTAGAACACATCACATGAAAATGAATGAAATGTCAAAACTTTTTGGCCTGTGCATCCTTAGTCAGTCAACCATTGGACAGCTACTGACCCATCCTTACACTATATTTTTGAGTTTGGTACCAAACTTGATGATTTAGCTACCAATGGGAGACCGTATGACAGCTGGAGTGCACTGTGAGTGATCATACCCAATTTAGATATGACAGCTTGTCTAACTTCCGTTAAGTGCTCCAAATATTGTCTCTTTAATACATTCTTTATAATTTTGTTATTACAGACACAGTGAAACTTCTTTATGTTATGTTGTTGCAGTGGATGATAATGAAATCACGATTAGTTACCCGTTAAATCCATGTTTATTTATCACTTATTTAACTAGATGATTACAGATAACTTGGATATGGTTAGCAATCTCGGTCTACACAGACGCCATTACAAAGATGATAGAAAAACACCGCCTTCTCAGGTCGGAATGCCCACTATCGATAATCGATTGAAGCGGGTAGTTTAAACTCAGTACATAACAATCCTCCGCCTCTTAATATTATGTATAAATACAGTAAATGCAATATACCTTAAGGGCTTAATGAAAAATATAAAACTTATAAGTCTGAAGGACTTGCGTTAATGGAAACAAACATATTCTACTTTGACACAAAATCTGACAGGTAAGATGGAACTTTAGTTTCTCTTGAGGAACGTCTTATAGACACGGGAACATCTCTTCCGGGCGGCGGAGCAGCTTGCGCCTGGCGGCACGGAGATGATCTTCTGGCGTTGGTAGCACTGGCTCGGTCAGCGACAGGGGTTTGCGACTCCTTATAACCTTGACCCAAGGAGGGAACCTCAGACAAAGAAGTATCAGGAGTGGTCGTTTCCTGCAACACAATGGGAAGGGGAAGTGGATTGGCAGGAACCGGTACTGGGAAGGATTCTTCGTGTCGTTCGACTCGGCGACGTAACTGGTCGAGATGACGGCGTTCCACACAACCGTTGCTCGTTAGTACTGTGAAATTCCTAGGTCCGTCCACGGACAGAATCACGCCTGCTCCCCATTTGTGATTAGAAGAACTAGAAGAACCGTAGACCCGATACAGCACAGAGTCGCCCTCCTGGAAAACTCTCGTGGATGGCACCTCCAGGGAATTGCGAGCAGCTTGAGAATCTCGGGATACGGTCATGTTGGCCGGGTGTAATTTGTTCATGAGTGTGGAAAGTTTCCGACCCATCAGAAGTTCGGAAGGCGTATAACCGCTGGCATTTGGTGTGGTTCGTAAAGTGAGCAGAATACGCGGTAGCTCAAGTTCCCATTCACTCTCTTTAACTTTCTTCAATAGGTTCTTTACTGTTTGCACTGTACGCTCTGCCTGGCCATTGCTAGCGGGCTGATATGGGGCAGAACGAATGTGTACCACTTGATTTCCTTTGAGAAACGATGCAAACTCTTCCGAGCGAAAGCAAGGACCATTGTCTGTGACTATTTCATCTGGTATGCCATGCGTACTGAACATATTTCGCAAGGAATGGATGACGGTTGTACTGGACATGGAACCATCGGTATCCAAGACTTCTGTCCACTTGCTATGCGAATCAATGACAATTAGAAAGGTGTGACCATGAAATGGTCCGGCAAAGTCAGCATGTAGACGAGACCAGGGTTTGTTGGTCTGAGTCCACGGTATGACTGGAGCACGTGATGGTTGTGACTTATAGAGCGAACATTCAACGCACGAGCTTACGTAATTCTCGATCTCCAAATCAATATTTGGCCACCAAACGTACGAACGGGCAACAGCCTTTGTCCGAACAATACCTAAATGTACTCTATGCAATTGATGTAGCACTCTATCCCGCAAGGAAGTGGGAATCACGACACGATCTCCTCGCAAAACGCAACCACGAAGTGTTGTTAGGGTACCATCGGCACCTAAGTATTTCTTGGCTTCGTCAGGAAGCAGATGCCGATCACGACCATGTTGGATGAAGGAGTATACTTGAGATAGAAACGGGTCCTTCTTGGTCTCTTCTGCTACTATCTTAGCATTAAGATCGGGAGTATGTACGTCCTGGTCCATAAACAGTATTCCGGCAGGTTCAGGAAAAACAGTTTCGGACGTCAAATCAGGAACGGAAAATCGACTAAAGAAATCGGCATTAGAATGTTTCGGTCCCGGCTTATACTGAAGCTTGTAATTGTACTGGTTGAGCATTAAGCTCCATCGCAGCATACGCGGGGACAAAACTTGTGGAATTTGCTTGTCTGGCTTGAAAATACCCAGCAGGGGCTTATTATCCGTGATAATGGTGAAGTCGTTCCCAGCCAGATACATGTGAAATTTAAGAACTCCGAAAATAATCGAGAGAGCTTCGCGATCGATTTGGGCATAGTTCACCTCATTAGAACGTAGTGTTCGGGAAGCGCACGCAACAGGGACTTCTTTACCGTCTGGTTGGACCTGTGAGAGTACACAACCAACACCACTAGGAGAAGCGTCACAAGCCAGGATGATGGGAAGTTTAGGATCATAATGAGCTAGACTGATTCCAGAACCCATAACATCCTTTACATAGTCTACGCAAGCTTGTTCTTTCTCTGTCCATTGCCACGTAGTGCCTTCTTGGAGAAGTGTGTACAATGGTTTGAACATTGAGGCTTTGTTCTGAAAAAATCGATCGTAATAGTTAACGAACCCGAGGAAAACCATTAGCTCGTTCTTGTTCTGAGGAATCGGAGCATTCAGCAGGGCCTCAACCTTAGTCTTAGATGGGCTAATACCATCGGAGGATACATGATATCCAAGGAAGTCTAAAGCATTAACATCAAACTGACATTTGTCTTTACGCAAACGTAGACCAGCTGCTTGGAGTCTAGCGAGTACTTCGCGGACTCGGGCCCACATTTCTTCTTTTGTAGAAGCTGTCACGAGCAGGTCATCTAAATAAACAACTACTCCGGGAATGCCTGCAACAAGACTCTCCATGATCCTTTGGAACAGTGCCGGAGCAGAAGATAGCCCAAAAGGCAGCCTGGTGACACGATACAACCCTCGATGCGTGTTCAGCGTCAGCATTTCCGATGACTCTTGATCCACTGAGATTTGTAAGAAAGCATTGGTTAAATCTAGTTTTGTGAAATGTTTGCTTCCTGTCAATTTGACAAGCATCTTATTGATGGAAGGCAAGGGGTAGACTTCAGTCTCGCATGCAAGGTTGACCGTATTACTGTAGTCACCACAGATTCGTATGGTACCATCACCTTTAGCAATGTTGACTGTACTGGAAGCCCACTTAGAAAATGAAAGAGGAACGAAGACTCCAGCGGACACCATTTTGTCAATAGCAGTATCCACTTTTGGCAACAATGAAAAAGGTACATCACGCGCTGGACGGAAAACAGGTTTCGCATCAGGCTTAAGAACGATGCTGACTGGAGGACCAGTATACTTGCCCAAAGTCGGGGAGAAAACATCTTGAAATTCTGTTACCTCTCGAGGCAAGTTAGGATCGGGCGAGTGGGAAACTTCTAGCAGTTTAATTCCACTAACCGAGACATTAAAATGTGAGAACCAATCTCTTCCCATTAGGCTAGGACCGTCTTGAGTCATTATCATAAGAGGTAATGTGGCCTTCATGTCACCTAACTGTGCAACAACATTTATCGATCCTTGAATCTGAAGCTGTTCTTTAGACCAAGTACTTAAATTAATGGTTGACTGATCTATCCCAATGTGAGAGAAGTATTTCTGATATGTAGAATTACCTACGATGGTCCTACCTGCCCCCGAATCAACTTCCATAGGGATTACAACATTTTCAATTAACATATTGAGCTTGTAGGGAGGAGGAGCATCGGCAGAAGTAGTCTGAAATAACACATGATTCTGGTTCTGATCCCCATCTACAGGAACATTTTCATCAGCTTGAACCAGATGATTGCTCGAAAACTTATTTTTAGCTTTGTAAGACGAAGGCTTAGTATTTGAACACTTTGCCTGGTCAGAAGATGCTGGGTGAGAACCCTCAGACTGGCGAGCACGATTCGCATTTTTGCGTGAGCGACAGGCCTTACTTACATGACCTACCTTATGGCAATAATGGCATTCGACCGATCCAGGAATACGGCAGTTGCGTACTGGATGTGCGCCATCGCAGCGGTTGCATGGGCCGGAGGCTTCATCCGAGTTGGTCGGACGTGACTTGTCACTTGACGTACCAGAGGACTTACTTGAATTGGGGTGCTTCAGTTGATCCTTATATTGTGCAGCAGTGCGATGTATGTTGTCGGCATTCTTAGTCGGATTCAGGAAAGTAGCTACATTTGATTTTGCCGCTTCATATGCCAAAATCTTCCTTTCAACTTTAGACAATGTAAGGTTTTCAGGCGATTGCATCAAGGTACTGGTCAAGTCCGGATTGTTAAGGCCAAAGAGGATTTGAGAGAGGATAGCCTGATCCGCATCTTTGAACTCACAGGGCTCGGCCATACGCTTGAGGTCTGCATAGAATTCTTTGAAGGGTTCATTCGTCTTCTGGCGACGGTGTTGAAACTCAAAGATGCGCAAGTGTACACTCTGCTTGGGGCAGTAGTGATTTTTTAGCAACACCAAGGCCTCGTCATACGTGATTGCAAAAGGTGACCTTGGCGAGCAAAGCTTCTTTACCTGGCGGTAGACACCTTCACCACAGTTGGCGAACAGGATGGCTTTCTTCTTACTGGAATCACTAAGATTATTGGCGAGGAAATAAAATTCCAGTCGTTCCGTGAAAAGTTCAAAATCCTCAGGCCGCGACGAATTGAATTGTGGAGCGTTGCCTATCATAGGGAAATTGACATGTCCCGACTGTGCAGCAGTAGAGCCTTCATCACGAGAGCCATCATCACCGGCTAGAGACATGATGCGTGAAATGGTTGTGAAGACGTCGAAATGCAAAAATAACGTTGAAATAGCACAATGTTCACCATGTGTTCGAGCGAGAGCGTTAGACCGTTTGGATATAAGTCCGCCTTAACGGAAATAAAGCGACTGCGCCAATTGTTATGTTGTTGCAGTGGATGATAATGAAATCACGATTAGTTACCCGTTAAATCCATGTTTATTTATCACTTATTTAACTAGATGATTACAGATAACTTGGATATGGTTAGCAATCTCGGTCTACACAGACGCCATTACAAAGATGATAGAAAAACACCGCCTTCTCAGGTCGGAATGCCCACTATCGATAATCGATTGAAGCGGGTAGTTTAAACTCAGTACATAACACTTTATAACAAACGTTTTTATAACAAAATGATCTAGGTTATATAACAAACTGTTTTTGAGGTCCCAAAAGGTTCTTATGCATACAAAGGTACAATTTTTAATGTTTATAAATAAATGTTCTTTATAACAAAATAATAACCGGGTCCCCAAGAGTTTGTTATAAAGAAGTTTCACTGTATAATTAGCACTTAAATATTATTCATTAAAACTAAATATTATTAAACATAGGTAGGTACTGTGTATTTAAAATTAACAAATAACAATCAGCTGAATAATGCAGAATAGAATATATAGAATTTTCTCGGATCAAGATTTTCAAGACCATCTGATTTTCAAGATTCGAAGAGAAGATAGATGGCGTAGATGGCGCGTTCCTGGGTTGCTTTTACGTGAAAGTTTATTTTTCCCAGATTGCAGTTTCTGATTTTTTGCAGTCCTCATTTTTGTTTGAGCTGGGACTGGGACCCTTAACAAATCAGTTTTTTTCTTTTTTTTTCTTCTTTTTTTTCTTTTTTTTCACTTTTATATATATATATATATATGTTCTTTTTCCCACATTTTTTTTCATGTTCTTTCTTAATTATATACTTTTATTTTTATTATTTAATATGTTGAATTTCCACTTGATTTTATTTCATTTCTCAATGGGAGTCTTTCAGTCAAAATTTCTCACCAGAGTGCAGCATAGAACAACCCGGTTTTAAAATAGTAAACAAACGCGGATTGCAACGGGAACGAGCGTGATGACAGGTAGTTAAAATTTACCACATATATTTGGTACCTGAGCATAATGTCCTAAAATATAATAAACAGTAATATGTAATTAATAAGTTATATCGCCTAGTATTGGCCTTTATTATAGAGCTACATTATTCAAGTTTATCACAGCCTTTAGCTCTCGCCTATTCAACCACTAACTAGCTGACGGATGACATTGCCTGTGTGTTGCAAGAAGCACCTAATTTAATTATTTTATTTGAACTTTAATTTAAATGCATTGATTGCTGAGGCTCCGATTTTATACAATCTTATTTATACAACAATATTATTTTAAGATAAATTCATCAATAAAAACAAAGGCTAACAGACCGTAACTAACAGCTACGGACAACCTACCCTTGTCTCTCTGCATTTGTCGTATCCTTAAGGCACACGGAACACATATTACTACTCTGAAAGATCTCTTTGTAAAGTTTACACTGTCAATGTTTCTTGACATGGGTAATAAGGTTTCATAAATAATATTACAAACTAAATCAGCCGAACACGGGCATACATATTATAGAAAAAACGCCGCCATATTTCCCGCACGTGAAATTAACTTCTGTCAAACACGATCACGGCAATAAAGACAACTGACCATCAACTGACGAAGAAACACGTCAAGTATCCTAGCAACAGACAGAAGTCAGCGCTTTGTTGATGAACTAGTATTTCTAAGTCACAGCCTATCAAAGCCAGTATTTTCTAACACCGCCTTGCGGATCAGTGTATTTTCATTTTGACAAGTGGACCGCATTTTTCGGTGCTGCTCTGGTGGTTGAGCTTTCAAAGATCCCCATTCTTTTGTCTTGTTCTTGATTTTTATTAGTAGGCTACAGTAGTTTGTTTTGTTTTTGTGTTTATTGTTATTTATGATTTCATTATTATTAATTCTTTGCATACACTAGTTTTATTTAAGGTCCTCCTTAGTAAATCAGTTTTTATAACTGCATAGGATAGACAATAAATAAATAAAACAAGTAAAACCTCGTACCATGGCCGACGGAATGAACAGTCTACCACACACTTGGCACGCGGGTAAGGCTAAGCCGTCCCACAGCCATCTATATTTCCAGTCATTATTGCATTGTGTCAAGTGAGGGGCATACTGAAATTTATTTGGGTAGAACGCTCACAGCGCTGCTGTCATTAGGTCTCCCATACATGACAGCCCAATAATATTATTTTTAAATATTTCTAAATGCAACAATTATGACATTAGTAAGTCAATGTTCATACTTACTATAATATTATACAACATGGTGTACAGCACAGCATCAGCTAATGACGGAGTATTGCTTACGAAGAATGACCTTGTTGATAACACTGCATTCAACTCCTGCAAAAATTAAAAAATCGTGTTGGTACCTAATAATTGATAAGTGTGTCGCATTCCACACTTGGGAGTTGGTATGCCACAGTTAGGCCTACAAAATTACTGAAAAGTCACAATCTTTTAGAATGTGCGTGTTTTTCTTGTCTGTTCTCTAACAAGAAGTAGGCCTAGCACCAGTGCCAGCCTACCAGCTGGTAGCATGGGCCTAGCGCTTATGAAAAATGTAGTAGGCCTACAGCCAATTGCCCAATTTAGATAAGAACGGTAGATGAGAGAGAACCAGTCAACAGTCAACCCCTACTTAGATTCCCTGTACAATATTTCAAAGAATGAAGCGGTGCACAATAGCCCGGGAATGAGCTTCCCGTTTACCGTTACCGGGCAATATTAAATCATAGTGAGTGAACTTACCAGTTCCCGGAGCTCCTTCCTGGGCATATTGTGCACCGAGCATTATGCGCTAGGCCTAGGCCTATAGGTTTACCTTTAAAACTTGGCGTGCTACTGATGCGGAATCCATATAATTTGCATTGCATACGGCATATTCGAGCCACTGTCGAACCAAGGCCTCATCTTCTGCACCACTTCCAAACTGATTTGATTTGTATTGTTTAGCTACTGATATTACTCGACTTGAAAATCCAACTGAATTAGTACTTTCATTCAAACCCGAAGTGTCAGTTACTGGATCCTGCAAAGATAAAAACCAAATTACCATTCAAGTCCGAGGCTATAACCTCAAAATTTCTCGTTTGGCAGCATACCAACCACTTATTACACTTACCGCAGAAAGTTTCCCCGAAGAAATTTGCAAATACTTCAATATATGTTGAAATAATTCGTCGTTCAACAACATTTTTTAACAACCTGTGTTCAGGAAACGTGGGAAACCTCACTGACAGTGACACAACTCACAAGCTAGCTCACAAACAACGAATCTTCTTCTTTTAAGGTATGACTTGCTATGCACCCAGCCAGAACATTATTAATGGCGTTCGAAAACGAAAAGGCCATTCCCAAACGAATGTGCTAGCCGCACTCAGTGCGAACTGAGTGCATGAAAGTGCAGCCAATCGAATACGCCATAAGTGATAAACAGTTTGTGTAGTGACTTTTATATTCGTACCGGTACTCAGAGGCGATAAACAGTTTGTGGAGTTACTTTTTTATTCGTACCGGTACTCAGAGGTGATAAACAGTTTGTGGAGTGACTTTTATATTCGTTCCGGTACTCAGAGGCGATAAACAGTTTTGGGAGTGACTTTTACATTCGTACCGGTACTCAGAGGCGGTAAACAGTTTGTGGAGTGACTTTTATATTCGTTCCGGTACTCAGAGGCGATAAACAGTTTTGGGAGTGACTTTTACATCCGTACCGGTACTCAGAGGCGGTAAACAGTTTGTGGAGTGACTTTTATATTCGTACTGGTACTCAGAGGCGATAAACAGTTTGTGGAGTGACTTTTACATACGTACCGGTACTCAGAGGCGATAAACAGTTTGTAGAGTGACTTTTATATTCGTACCAGTACTCAGAGGCGATAAACAGTTTGTGGAGTGACTTTTATATTCGTACCTGTACTCAGAGGCGATAAACAGTTTGTGGAGTGACTTTTATATTCGTACCGGTACTCAAGGCGATAAACAGTTTGTGGAGTGACTTTTATATTCGTACCGGTACTCAGAGGCGATAAACAGTTTGTTTGTGGAGTGACTTTTATATTCGTACTGGTACTCAGAGGCGATAAACAGCTTGTGGAGTGACTTTTACATACGTACCGGTACTCAGAGGCGATAAACAGTTTGTAGAGTGACTTTTATATTCGTACCAGTACTCAGAGGCGATAAACAGTTTGTGGAGTGACTTTTATATTCGTACCTGTACTCAGAGGCGATAAACAGTTTGTGGAGTGACTTTTATATTCGTACCTGTACTCAGAGGCGATAAACAGTTTGTGGAGTGACTTTTATATTCGTACCTGTACTCAGAGGCGATAAACAGTTTGTGGAGTGACTTTTATATTCGTACCTGTACTCAGAGGCGATAAACAGTTTGTGGAGTGACTTTTATATTCGTACCTGTACTCAGAGGCGATAAACAGTTTGTGGAGTGACTTTTATATTCGTACCGGTACTCAGAGGCGATAAACAGTTTGTGGAGTGACTTTTATATTCGTACCGGTACTCAGAGGCGATAAACAGTTTGTTTGTGGAGTGACTTTTATATTCGTACCTGTACTCAGAGGCGATAAACAGTTTGTGGAGTGACTTTTATATTCGTACCGGTACTCAGAGGCGATAAACAGTTTGTGGAGTGACTTTTATATTCGTACCGGTACTCAGAGGCGATAAACAGTTTGTGGAGTGACTTTCGTACCGGTACTCAGAGGCGGCCCTGCGTTATTGTGGGGCCCCCGAAATACAAAATAATTACAAAATTGGAAATACTAATGATAATAATACTTTCCGAATCTTTGTTAAAATGTTGAATTAAATCTAAACAAAATACTATGCGGTATTATTATAACATCAGATTAACATACCACTCACCTCGGCTACCGAAAGCGCACAGTGCTGACCCGTTCGTTACCTCCAAAGTACCTACCACTGCGAAAAAAAACACTGCTACAAGGTACCTATTACTGGCGTAGCGGGGTTGGAGTGGGGGGGGGGAGGGGGGCATATAAAATACAGATTAATGTATGAAAATTGCCTATAAGTAAGCAATAGCATAAAGAGTAAATTGTATATTTTATCCATCAGAAGAACCAGGGTTCAGGCATCTGTGGTTCAGGGTTTAACCACAGTTCTAGTTTAAACGATTGACAACAAAAGGCCCTTCTGAATGCATAGATAATTGGTCTAAAGTCATTTTCCGGACTCTTGTGAAGACAATTTTGCAGAATTTTCTGCCTGTAGCGACTGGCTCTACCTTCAACCACTCTGTTTAAAATAGCAACCTCAATTCACCCGACGAAGCCCTTCAAGATGAAATTCTGGGCACCCTACTCAATACTGGAGCAAGCAAGTGACTATTATATCCGTTGAGTGTATGTTGTAAATACTCAACCTCATAATAATGAGGTTGTGTTTATATTTGATAAAGTAATGATTAACAAATCCGAGTGATAGTAGTTTCAAAGCTCAGTATTGCGGGTGACAGCACACGAAAAGTCACTAAAGCATGCCGAAAATCTAGATTTGTTGTGGGTCGGATTATTTACAAGTCGCGGGGGCCCCCGAAATTCTGCGCTGCGCCACTGGTATCTACCTTACCTTTTCGTACTGAGGGCTGCGCGCAGGCCCCCACGATCTATAAATCCGCCTCTGCCGGTACTGGTTGTATTGTAAGAACAATTGTAAAAATAGCCTATTTGCTCATGGTAGTTATGTGAATAACTACACAAACGAGTGTGACACGTGTCACCTATGTGTATCAACTTTTTTACCGGTGACAAAAGTCACCTTTTGATTTTTGTTTGTTTGTTTCATTGTTTGTTTGATTGACTGTTTATAGTTTGTTTGGTTGTTTGAGCTCCAAGCTAGTGAATGCATAATAAAAAACAAGTAGCAGAAACTAAAAAAATATGTCAGATCTGAACATGACCAAACTTTAGTTATAAAGGGAATAAGTTCTATATGATTGAGCTGGGCGGGAGACACTCAGAAGTTATGACGTTACCAAAATGACTGACCACCGGCCACGTTCATAATTGTATTAAAGATCATCATTTCAGGTTTGGGTTTTACCGACAAGAACGATCATGACTAATAAGATTCGGTATTCAGTAGTTCAGTTGAATCTTGGATAAGAAATGTGTAAATAAAATTGCTCGTTTCTGACAAATTGCAATCAATTATTTTATTGTGTTGCACAGTTTTTATAAATAAAAGTAAGTTAAAACAGTGTAAATAAATAACAATATGTTTCAATACAATCGAACAGTATTTCGATTGAAAATACAATCTAAAGTGTTAATAACTGAGTACTTTTTGATTTTTAAATGGAAATAATCAAATATCCAATCAGGCAATCATATAAAAAATACTTTGGAAATGTTACAACAGTCAGTAACACGAATTTCCAAAAAAGCATGTTTTAAATAAACTCACTTTGTATTTCTATAACACGTTCTAATCTTTCGGAATGCTCTTTGCATTACCGTCTCTTTTGGTTCACGTGAAACCCACTCTAAGATTATGCTACATTTATGAATCAAGTAATCAAACGGAACTCGAATCAGACGCAAGACCATCATTACTGTCGTCTCTTCCGGCGGTTGAAGCAGCCACTGTACCACGGCCAACGCGAACGTGGTGAACCAGAAGAAAGCGAGGAGAAGGCCCACCGCTATTCGCGCGCGGTTCACATAACGATCAATTCCTGAAACATGTACGATCACCTGCTGTCATCATTACTGTCGTCTCTTCCGGCGGTTGAAGTAGCCAACGCGAACGTGGTGAACCAGAAAAAAACGAGAAGAAGGTCCACCGCTATTTGCACGCGGTTCACGTGACACTATAAATAATACACACAGTGTCCAAATCAGACACTGCATTGTACTGTTCTCTGGAAAAAGTACATGTATAATAGCCTATATAATTTTGAGAAACGTAACACAATAGCTCGTCACCCACTAGTCAATGGCTCACAAAAAGGGGGGGGGGGAGGATACCTTTATGTCATCACAAAGTAAAACAAACATGTCATATCAATCTAATGAATATTCGGGGAACCATTGAAACTCTTGTATAAGTACCCCACAATCCTCGTGTGACAAGACAAACAAGTGGATGGTTCCCCTGCCGTTCTTAGCCCCCCCCCCCCCCCCCCCTAGGGATTAATTTCTATTAACCGGTAAATAAATCTGAAAAGAACTGAAATTGAAATCTAAGAGTAATCGAGGTCCCAGGGGTAAATTTTCGTTTTAATGAGGCATTTACGTCGTACTGAGCAGCCTTGTTCATGGGCAAAACCTAAAAATATCGTTTTGAATCCTTGAAAAAATGGATTCCTATTCGCCTCAACTCGCCTATGGATCCTCGATATTGTGCTCAGTCTACTTACGAGCAAAGGTACTTTTGCTATCAATGACGTGGCAGTGTTGGAACATTGAAGTGACCCCGGCGTCGTCCGTCTCTCTCAGTGGAGCGTCCCCGCTGCATTCGTTCCTCACGACGGCTTCCTTCTCTCGGTTGGCGGGCGTCTTGCACGGGGCCACGTCGCCTTCCCTCGGCTGCACTGCTGACGAGCTGAAACCATGGACTTATAATAGACCTTGCCAATTAAATAGCCATGGAAGAAGGCGGTGGGCAGCCATTTTAGCCCTTAAGTTTCGGATTTTGACATTGTTCACATTGTTGTTGTGACTGTTGATGTGTAATAATAATAATAATAATAATAATAATAATAATGTGTTTATTGGTCCTTTAGTTGATCATACAATGATATCGGACAAGTCATTACATAATATCAATAATAATAATTAAGATTATTACAATCATTACATTGATAAAAACTCTTTTACAGAATAAAAAGAATTGTCAATTAAAAACGCCCTAAGCGCCACCTTAAAACTTCCACTCCTGCAATTTTTAATATGTTTAGGCAGGCTATTAAAAAGCTTAGCCCCTGAAATATCAGGACGCCTACAAGACTGGCTAAGATTGTGACCTTCAATTCTAATATCCTCTCTGTTTCTAGTAAAATGGTCATGACAGTCACCAATTGTCGTTGTTAAAAGACCACTATTTAAAACATATAAAATTGAGTTGTAGATATAAAGACATGGTAAAGTAAAAATTTTAAGCTCCTTAAATAACTCCCTACAATGAGCTAAGCTACTGGCATGGGACATGTAACGAATAGCACGTTTTTGGAGTCTGAATAGCCTGATAGCGTGGGGAGACAATCCCCAACAGATAATACCATACTGTAATCTAGACTGGATATGGGCAAAGTACACTAATTTTACCACACGTAGACTACACACGCTCATTAATCTTTTAATTAGGTAACACCCTGTAGCAACTTTCGTGCTCACATAATTTATATGCACAGCCCAGTCTAGCACCTTATCCACATAAACTCCAAGAAACTGTGCAGCATCACACTCAGTAATTGGACGCGATTTAAGATATATAAGAGGACTTTTATTAATGTGTCTTTGTTTTGTCCTAAACTGCTGTTCGGTCCCGCGGAGGTTTGCATTTAGATAGACCGGAGGACACGAGTATTATTAATCACTTATAATTACTTTGATTTAAAAGAAAGAAAAACACACGTCCAGGCATCTCAAAAACTTATTTTATTTACAACAAAACACTAAGAATAACATCTGTTAGCAACCAAAACACCGCCACCTTAGACATGTAAAAACCCGAGAGTTTGATACACAAACATTCTCCCGCGTGAAAAGGAATCTAACCTTTTCAAAGATCGCACAATTGCCCCACGTGTCTTATAAAACGACGCTTCTGATAATTCCGCCGAGACGCCTAGATGGTCGTTGAGACGCATAGACGGTCGCTGAGACGCCTAGATGGTCGCCAAGACAACTAGATGGTCGTTGAGACGCATAGACGGTCGCTAAGACAACTAGATGGTCGTTGAGACGCATAGACGGTCGCCAAGACAACTAGATGGTCGTTGAGACGCATAGACGGTCGCCAAGACAACTTGATGGTCGTTGAGACGCCTAGATGGTCGCACAGACAACTAGATGGTCGTTGAGACGCATAGACGGTCGCCAAGACAACTAGATGGTCGTTGAGACGCATAGACGGTCGCCAAGACAACTAGATGGTCGTTGAGACGCCTAGATGGTCGCCAAGACAACTAGATGGTCGTTGAGACGCATAGACGGTCGCCAAGACAACTAGATGGTCGTTGAGACGCCTAGATGGTCGCTGTGCTGTGCTGTGCTGTGCTGTGCTGTGCTGTGCTGTGCCGTGCTGTGCTGTGCTGTGCCGTGCTGTGCTGTGCTGTGTGCTGTGCTGTGCTGTGCTGTGCCATGCCGTGCCGTGCTGTGCTGTGCTGTGCCGTGCTGTGCCGTACTGTGCTGGGCTGTGCTGTGCTGTGCTGTGCCGTGCCGTGCCGTGCTGTGCTGTGCTGTGCTGTGCTGTGCTGTGCTGTGCTGTGCTGTGCTGTGCTGTGCTGTGCTGTGCTTTTTTGTTTCCTCTTGTTTTCCGTTCGGAGACAGTGGGTGTATCTCTGGAGACAGTAGGTGTATCACTGGAGACAGTAGGTGTATCTCTGGAGACAGTAGGTGTATATCTCTGGAGACAGTAGGTGTATCTCTGAAGACAGTAGGTGTATCTCTGGAGACAGTAGGTGTATCTCTGGAGACAGTAGGTGTATCTCTGGAGACAGTAGGTGTATCTCTGGAGACAGTAGATGTGTATCGCTGGAGACAGTAGGTGTATCTCTGGAGACAGTAGGTGTATCTCTGGAGACAGTAGGTGTATCTCTGGAGACAGTAGGTGTATCTCTGGAGACAGTAGGTGTATCTCTGGAGACAGTAGGTGTATCTCTGGAGACAGTAGGTGCATCTCTGGAGACAGTAGGTGTATCTCTGGAGACAGAAGGTGTATCTCTGGAGACAGTAGGTGTATCTCTGGAAACAACTAGATGGTCGTTGAGACGCATAGACGGTCGCTGAGACGTCTAGATGGTCGCCAAGACAACTAGATGGTCGTTGAGACGCATAGACGGTCGCTGAGACGCCTAGATGGTCGCCAAGACAACTAGATGGTCGTTGAGACGCATAGTAGGTCGCTGAGACGCCTGGATGGTCGCCATGACAACTAGATGGTCGTTGAGACACATAGACGGTCGCTGAGACGCCTAGATGGTCGCCAAGACAACTAGATGGTCGTTGAGACGCATAGACGGTCGCTGAGACGCCTAGATGGTCGCCAAGACAACTAGATGGTCGTTGAGACGCATAGACGGTTGCTGAGACGCCTAGATGGTCGCCAAGACAACTAGATGGTCGTTGAGACGCATAGACGGTTGCTGAGACGCCTAGATGGTCGCCAAGACAACTAGATGGTCGTTGAGACGCATAGACGGTCGCTGAGACGCCTAGATGGTCGCCAAGACAACTAGATGGTCGTTGAGACGCATAGACGGTCGCTGAGACGCCTAGATGGTCGCCAAGACAACTAGATGGTCGTTGAGACGCATAGACGGTCGCTGAGACGCCTAGATGGTCGCCAAGACAACTAGATGGTCGTTGCGACGCATAGACGGTTGCTGAGACGCATAGATGAATAGAGAAAGGAGTGACACCTGACCTGATCTGAAACACAATGTAGTGCTGGTGGCTGGCGCGCGTAGTCGAGTTTCATGCACACCTGCAGAGGGCTGGCTGTCGAAGAGATGACGTAGATCCCGCGGGTGGTGGAATGCGTCCTGTTGTTGCACGAACCCGACTGCCATGGTGCGCTCGAACCGAGTTGAGTCGAGTGTTCGCACCTCGCACACCACAATTATTTACTTAAATACCTTCACTGATCCGGCCCGGAGTGACCAAATGTTCGGTCCCGCGGAGGTTTGCATTTAGATAGACCGGAGGACCAGAGTATTACTAATCACTTATAATTACTTTGATTTAAAAGAAAGAAAAAACACACGTCTAGGCATCTCAAAAACTTATTTTATTTACAACAAAACACTAAGAATAACATCTGTTAGCAACCAAAACACCGCCACCTTAGACATGTAAAAACACGAGAGTTTGATACACAAACAACTGCATTAAACATGTTTTACATTTATAAACACAATAAAAAACAGAGGGGAAAGGACCGAGCCTTGAGGCACGCCTATATTCAGCTTAAATTCATCAGAAAGAGTGGTTTCCAATTTACTTGATAAACATACAATTTGACTTCTTAGTCTTAATTGCTTAGCGATAGGGGCTAAAATGTCCGTGAATGTCAAAACCCGGAAATGAGAATCGCAAACGCGTATTCCAACCATGTTGCACATCCAGATAGTTGTATAAGTCCATGCTGAAACGATGTGGCGACGCAATGACGTGCCGCCATGCCCTAGACCGGTGGAGATACCCCAATGTCACATGCAATCATTTTACGGCACCCTCAAAACACAGTTTTCATTGTAATACGTAGGTATAGGCCTAATAATAAATGGAAATTATCATATTGTTTTGAATAAATTCCTTGATCATAAACTTACCGTATTGAATCGAGTTCTTCTGCAATCAACTGCATTTGTTCGGGTCCAATGTCCAAACTGCAAACGAACACACACGTCGTCTATATGCTTTTATATTAAAACATTAAATAATTAGATTTATTTTCTTCTTTTATAATTTTAATTTAATTAGGCCTACATTTTTTTTGTAAACGTGATCAATGACTTCCTTTACCTATAGCCTCATGTTTTGAAAGCAAGAAATCTAGGCACCTCCGGCTACTATATTAAAATAAGTTAATATGCCAATGTAGGCCTAGTATACCAGTTGAATGCGTCCTGGGGTGGAGAGGGATATTTCCAACGAAGCATGACATTGTCAAACTTAGGCTATCCACTTCATTGCCAAGTTAGAACGGATATGGCAAGATGGTCGAGGGCTCTTTACGGGGGCGGGGGGGGGGAGGGGGGAGGGGGCACCCTTGCGAGCTATCGTGTAGCCTAACTGTTGCAAAGTGATGCTCTCCACATTCAAGAAACTCACCCTTCCACATCCTTAGGCAAGTCATCTTTGTACTCAATATCTAGGACTGGTAAATTGTATCCATAATATCTCCTTTTCTTTTCAAATTTGGATACATTTGTACTGAAAAATAAAAATAACAATTTAGGCACGGTTGGAAAAAGAAAAAACATGTACAATTATATGGACGTACCTCGACGTACCTTGCGGGACTCCCGATTTCCCACTGTTATAGTTGCTTGAAATAGCTTCAAAATTCTCCAAAAGTTAAGTAAAATACCTCATTCCATAGAGACTTGAATGCTCTTTCTTATTAATGTTTAAATGTTTCAATAAACATTTCCGTTTTTGAAATTACCTAATTTAACTTTTGTAATGTGTTGCCATGCAGTTGGCCTACACATATTTAATTAAGTAGGTTATTTAAAAAATGTAAATATGTATTGGAACAAGGGCACTGAATTCTCCAGAGGGTGACATATTTTGGTATCATTTTTGACAATTTAAAAAAATTTTAAAGCAATTTAAACCGACAGAAATCGGGTGTTCTGTATAGGGTATATGTATATAGTCATAAGGTATAGTCATAGGGTATAGTCATAGGGTATAGGTATATAGTAATAGGGTATAGTCATAGGGTATAGGTATATAGTCATAAGGTATAGTCATAGGGTATAGGTATATAGTCATAAGGTATAGTCAAAGGGTATAGGTATATAGTCATAAGGTATAGTCATAGGGTATAGGTACATAGTCATAAGGTATAAGTATATTGTCATAGGGTAAAGGTATATAGTCATAAGGTATAGTCATAGGGTATAGGTATATAGTCATAAGGTATAGTCATAGGGTATAGGTATATAGTCATAGGGTATAGTCATAGGGTATAGGTATATAGTCATAAGGTATAGTCATAGGGTATAGGTATATAGTCATAAGGTATAGTCATAGGGTATAGGTATATAGTCATAAGGTACAGTCATAGGGTATAGGTATATAGTCATAAGGTATAGTCATAGGGTATAGGTATATAGTCATAGGGTATAGTCATAGGGTATAGGTATATAGTCATAGGGTATAGTCATAGGGTATAGGTATATAGTCATAAGGTAAAATCATAGGGTATAGGTATATAGTCATAGGGTATAGTCATAGGGTATAGGTATATAGTCATAGGGTATAGTCATAGGGTATAGGTATATAGTCATAAGGTATAGTCATAGGGTATAGGTATATAGTCATAAGGTATAGTCATAGGGTATATAGTCATAAGGTATAGTCATAGGGTATAGGTATATAGTCATAAGGTATAGTCATAGGGTATAGGTATATAGTCATAAGGTATAGTCATAGGGTATAGGTATATAGTCATAAGGTATAGTCATAGGGTATAGGTATATAGTCATAAGGTATAGTCATAGGGTATAGGTATATAGTCATAAGGTATAGTCATAGGGTATAGGTATATAGTCATAAGGTATAGTCATAGGGTATAGGTATATAGTCATAAGGTATAGTCATAGGGTATAGGTATATAGTCATAAGGTATAGTCATAGGGTAAAGGTATATAGTCATAAGGTATAGTCATAGGGTATAGGTATATAGTCATAAGGTATAGTTATAGGGTATAGGTATATAGTCATAAGGTATAGTCATAGGGTATAGGTATATAGTCATAAGGTATAGTCATAGGGTATAGGTATATAGTCATAAGGTATAGTCATAGGGTATAGGTATATAGTCATAAGGTATAGTCATAGGGTATAGGTATATAGTCATAAGGTATAGTCATAGGGTATAGGTATATAGTCAAAGGGTATAGGTATATAGTCATAAGGTATAAGTATATAGTCATAAGGTATAAGTATATAGTCATAGGGTATAGGTATATAGTCATAAGGTATAGTCATAGGGTAAAGGTATATAGTCATAAGGTATAAGTATATAGTCATAGGGTTAAGGTATATAGTCATAAGGTATAAGTATATAGTCATAGGGTATAGGTATATAGTCATAAGGTATAAGGTATAAGTATATAGTCATAGGGTATAGGTATATAGTCATAAGGTATAAGTATATAGTCATAGGGTATAGGTATATAGTCATAGGGTATAGGTATAAAGTCATAAGGTATAAGTATATAGTCTTAGGGTATAGGTATATAGTCATAAGGTATAAGTATATAGTCATAGGGTATAGGTATATAGTCATAGGGTATAGGTATATAGTCATTAGGTATCAGTATATAGTCATAGGGTATAGGTATATAGTCATAAGGTATAGTCATAGGGTATAGGTATATAGTCATAAGGTATAGTCATAGGGTATAGGTATATAGTCATAAGGTATAGTCATAGGGTATAGGTATATAGTCAAAGAATATAGGTATATAGTCATAAGGTATAAGTATATAGTCATAAGGTATAAGTATATAGTCATAGGGTATAGGTATATAGTCATAAGGTATAGTCATAGGGTATAGGTATATAGTCATAAGGTATAAGTATATAGTCATAGGGTATAGGTATATAGTCATAAGGTATAGCCAAGTATATAGTCATAGGGTATAGGTATATAGTCATAAGGTATAGTCATAGGGTATAGGTATATAGTCATAAGGTATAAGTATAAAGTCATAAGGTATAAGTATATAGTCATAGGGTATAGGTATATAGTCATAGGGTATAGGTATATAGTCATAAAGTATAAGTATATAGTCATAGGGTATAGGTATATAGTCATAAAGTATAAGTATATAGTCATAGGGTATAGGTATATAGTCATAGGGTATAGGTATAAAGTCATAAGGTATAAGTATATAGTCTTAGGGTATAGGTATATAGTCATAAGGTATAAGTATATAGTCATAGGGTATAGGTATATAGTCATAGGTTATAGGTATATAGTCATGAGGTATAAGTATATAGTCATAGGGTATAGGTATATAGTCATAAGGTATAAGTATATAGTCATAGGGTACAGGTATATAGTCATAAGGTATAGTCAAAGGGTATAGGTATATAGTCATAAGGTATAAGTATATAGTCATAGAGTACAGGTATATAGTCATAAGGTATAGTCATAGGGTATAGGTATATAGTCATAATGTATAAGTATATAGTCATAGGGTACAGATTTATAGTCATAGGGTACAGGTATATAGTCATAAGGTATAGTCATAGGGTATAGGTATATAGTCATAAGGTATAAGTATATAGTCATAGGGTACAGGTATATAGTCATAAGGTATAGTCATAGGGTATAGGTATATAGTCATAAGGTATAAGTATATAGTCATAGGGTACAGGTATATAGTCATAAGGTGTAAGTATATAGTCATAAGGTATAAGTATATAGTCATAGGGTATAAGTATATAGTCATAGGGTATAAGTATATAGTCATAGGGTATAGGTATATAGTCATAAGGTATAAGAATATAGTCATAGGGTACAGGTATATAGTCATAAGGTATAGTCATAGGGTATATTTATATAGCAATAAGGTATAAGTATATAGTCATAGGGTACAGGTATATAGTCATAAGGTATAGTCATAGGGTATAGGTATATAGTCATAAGGTTTAGTCATAGGGTATAGGTATATAGTCATAAGGTATAAGTATATAGTCTTAGGGTACAGGTATATAGTCATAAGGTTTAGTCATAGGGTATAGGTATATAGTCATAAGGTTTAAGTATATAGTCATAGGGTATAGGTATATAGTCATAAGGTATAGTCATAGGGTATAGGTATATAGTCATAAGGTATAAGTATATAGTCATAGGGTACAGGTATATAGTCATACGGTATAAATATATAGTCATAAGGTATAAGTATATAGTCATAGGGTATAGGTATATAGTCATAAGGTATAAGTATATAGTCATAGGGTACAGGTATATAGTCATACGGTATAAATATATAGTCATAAGGTATAAGTATATAGTCATAGGGTATAGGTATATAGTCATAAGGTATAGTCATAGGGTATAGGTATATTGTCATAAGGTATAAGTATATAGTCATAGGGTACAGGTATATAGTCATAAGGTATAAGTATATAGTCATAAGGTATAAGTTTATAGTCATAGGGTATAAGTATATAGTCATAGGGTATAGGTATATAGTCATAAGGTATAAGTATATAGTCATAAGGTATTAGTATATAGTCATAGGGTATAGGTTTATAGTCATAAGGTATAAGTATATAGTCATAAGGTTTAAGTATATAGTCATAGGGTATAGGTTTATAGTCATAAGGTATAAGTATATAGTCATAAGGTATAAGTATATAGTCATAGGGTATAGGTATATAGTCATAAGGTATAATATATAGTCATAAGTTATAAGTATATAGTCATAGGGTATAGGTATATAGTCATAAGGTATAAGTATATAGTCATAAGGTATAAGTATATAGTCAAAGGGTATAGGTATAGGCCTATAGTCATAAGGTATAAGTATATAGTCATAGGGTATAGGTATATAGTCATAAGGTATAAGTATATAGTCATAGGGGATAAGTATAGTCATAGGGTATAAGTATATAGTCATAAGGTATAAGTACTTATTCAGTGGCTATATTGGTGTATTCAACTTGGGGCGAAGATTTAGAACTGAAGACAACCAATCGCCTTATTACTGAGGAGACCTAAGAACATAACAATTCATGACTGACGTTGAAGGAATCGAATTCCTGTCCTTCTTTATTTTATTTTAATTTTATTGTAATTAAGGCCAGTGTAGGGCACAATGCCCTCTTTAGCCTGATGAGTAATGATTGATGCATGATGATGAAGAAGGGAGGAGGGGAAGCCTCGTACCGACACGTAGCCTACTCCTGTCGAAGAGTACCAAGGGGACCACCAGCTTTACGTCCCATCCGAAAGGACGGTGTAACTTTGACCAGTCATACAGGTTCCTCCACTAACCTGGACTGCCGAGCAGTTGACGAGAAGAACGAAGCTGTTACACAAGCTTTCGAACCCTCCAATCTGCTCTAACCAACGGTAACTAGTGTTTCAGAGGTGAGTGGTCACCCATCCACCTCCTGACCTAGCCCGAGGTTGCTTAACTTCGGTGTTCGTATGGGAACCGGCTAAGCGACCGCGGCTAAACCGTTGGCTTGTCCTTCTTTGATAGGAGCGTAAATATGTACACAAAGTGGCTGACATGCAGTTGGCCGGACATACGAGTATCACGACGCGTAGCCCTTTTCAACCAATAATAAACCCTAAAACTCGGTCGTAAAATGATGGTAGTGTGACAATAGCAACGCAGGTACATTTTTTATCTAATATATTTGGTTGGTTGGTTTCAAGCGTTTTTAGATAAGTAGGCCTATACATTATACAAGTTGTCTATCGAATGGAATAGTTTCACCAGATTCTTTGAGGACGTTATTGCTATTTGGTTTTATTGCGCTAGGCCCATCAGCAAGCATAAGTTATCTAAAGAAGTATCTCTTTTAAAGTTATATTGGATATTAACCACACTTCCATCTTAGGTAATCAATAAAGTCGTGATTTCAGGAGGCGAGGGCTCCTCATTCCCCTTCTCCCCCTTCCCTGTATACGCCACTGCAACAGGTAGGCCTATGTCAGTGCATCAGTTGTCAGAGCAATGTTGGAATGACTGCCTTTGACCATTAGTATATGCTTTGACAATGGTTTGCAAAATAATCAAGCCGCGGTCGCTTTGCCGGTTCCCATACGCGAATACCGAAGTTAAGCAACATCGGGCTAGGTCAGGAAGAGGGTGACTGACCGCTCTCCTCCGAAACACCAACAATTCATATCAGTGGAGGAACGTATATGACTAGTCAAAGTTACACCATCCTTTCGGATGGGGCGTAGGCCTAAAGCCGATGGTCTCCTTAGTACATTTCTACAGAGTAGGCTACGTGGCGGTACCAGGCTTCCCCTCCTCCCAACCTCATCGATGAGGAAGGGAGGAGGCCTCGGTCCTGTTGCAGATATATAACACACATACTTCCGAAAGCTTGGGTCCAGTACGCTCGGCCGGCGGTGTAACCCGTGGGGGCAGCTTCGTGTGAGAGGTAAGGTGGTTGATGAATACCGAGTCATGACAGACAGACACTCTCAACTAACAAATACAATCGTTGTGACCACTATAACGAGGCACTACCTTATTGTAAAAAACACATAAAAAACACTAATTGACAAGTTAGCATCTGCTTACTTTCCCGAAATGCATCTTTCTACAGAACAAAACAAACAAGTATCACAATATTATTGTGTAGTCAAGGTCTGTTATATCGCCATATTCGAAGGTTTCCCCTACCCCCATCTAGTGTAACTTTGCGCCCCGTACACGCACTGCAGTTCCGTGCATGCGTCCGCTCCGTGCGATACACAATAATACACCTTTATAATGTCTAAAACAAGACAGCTAGACGGGTCCTAACGTTAGGAGGCCCATCTCGTGACGACATCTGATTGTCCGTCTGAAAAGTCTGAATATTTTCAACTGATATCTCACGCAATGGATCGCACGCACCAACGCATATCAGTCGCATGTGATTGGATGAACCGAAAAAAACGATCACATCGCACGGATCGGATGCATACATGGAAGTGGAACGTTGTCAAACGAGTGACTCTTGACCAATCAGTGATCAGTATTTGAAATTGGGGATCACTGGTTGACGACGAACCATTCGTCTATGAAAAAAGTTTATATTATGCAAGATTGTTGCGGGACAATCAGTGCAGAGAAGATGTATATCGTGCGTGTTGGATAGCTTGTCATTCCAAATATCTGACACGACGGCGTGATGCAAGCGCAAGTATTTTATCGTTCGGTCGGTTCGGTCTTTGCAGCCAAAGCTGTTGCCAATCAACACAGAATAATAATACAAAATATATAGAAATGAAAATGTAAACAAATTTCACTGAATACATTTAAAAACAAAGTTACAAATAGTTCCTTTCATTCTTTTACGGTATTTTTTTCAGAAGTACACAAAGCTCAAACTGATTTATGTAAATCTCATTATGTATTATATAGACTTCTTCTGAACACCTTTCTATGGGCAGTCTAGCCTTACAAGATGATTTGAAGACTTTGAGATGAATAATTGCTCAGATCAAAGTGGTTATCAAAAGGCTACCTTATTACAACTAACAAGTAAGAAGCAAAGAAGCTAATCCAATAATTGTGTTATCTAATCTTGTGATAGAAGGTGCAAATGTTGAGATAATTTACCTGAAAGCTACGAAAATGAAGTTAGTGAGTATTATCTCAACCCGACGATATACTCTTGATAATAACTCCATGCTCCGATGATGATATTTATCGTTATAACTGGGGCAGTTCGTTATTTGCATCAACGGCTCAGCGGTAAGACGAGACTACGGGAGGTCGCTGGCTCGATCCCGGTCACCGGCAGTCCTGAATGAAGGTTTTCCAAGGTTTTCTCACTCACAAGGCGAATTCTGGGATTTAATCCCAGATAATAGAGAAGCTAGGGGACAGAATGGGAAGGATAAGGCTGAGGTGGTTTGGACACATGAAACGGATGAAGAAAGAGACGATGCCCAGGAGAATACCGGTATATGAAAAAAATATCGAAGGAAGAAGAAGACGGGGAAGACCAAGGAAGAGATGGAAGGAAAAGATTGCTGAAGACCTACAGACGAGAGGAGAGAACTGGAAGCAAGTAGAGGAAGTACGATTTTGGGAAGATAGCAAGAGGTGGAAAAATTTGGTTGTGAAACCAAAGCTGACCCTGCCAGAAGGAGGAAACGGCGATGGATAATGATTCAATTCAATTCAATTCAATTCAATTCAATTCAATTCAAGTCATTTTATTTAGCTTTTTCAGCTATTATCACATGTTACAAACACATATAAACAAATAAAGACTCAATATCATAATAATAATCTAATATATAATCTAATAGAATATAATAGTAATAGAATATAATAGTACATACTAATAAGTTCAATACCCGTAATAGCTGATACATTTAAGAGCACATCCTGTTTTTCAGAGATGGCATAGGCCTACACCTACATCACTAGGCTACTGTAAGACAACATGCTCTCTCACAAAAACCACACATTCGTGTCTAAAGCTACGCCCTTTTAGTTGTTTAATCCTATCATCTAGCTGATTATACAATCTCATACCACTGTAGAATATGGATCTTTGGGACATTGATTTATTCATACCTGTTACATATACATTATTTGCTCTCCTAGTGTTATATTTATGTACTTCTGTCCCAAAACAAATGTTCTTTTTTAAGTACCCTGGTAGTTCACCTCTTATTATTTTATGTATAAATGTCAGTGTATTTAGAGATACTATTTGGTCAATTGACAGCCAGTTCAAGGTATCAAGCATGTCTTGTATCCTTGTAAACTGGTTACCTCTCAGTATAGCTCTCATAGCCCTGTTTTGTAGTTTTTGTAGCCTTGACTTACTAATTTTATCTATTCCCCACAATAGTGTTCCACAGTAGTTGAGATGTGGTTTTATCAACGCATTGTATATGGTTACCACTGTTGTAGCAGGTAAAAATCTCCTCAATCTGAATAATAGATTAGTTTTCCCACTTATTTGCTTACTTAGATATTCAACATTGCTGACAAATTTGAGATGTTTGTCTATAATGACACCCAAGTACTTAAATTCTTCTACAAAATGTAGTATTACGTCTTGCATCACTATTGACCAGTCTCGTCTCTCTTCAATTTTCTTTGCTATCACTCCAGAGGATGTGATTAACATGCACTTTGTTTTCTCCGCATTTACTTGGAGCTTATTCCTTTTTAACCAGTCTAGGATGATTTTTAGTTCCTTATTTAGGATCTCACACATTATTTTGATATCATATCCTGATAACGATAACAGAGTATCATCCGCAAACAAGTTTAATAAGACTCTCGAGACACATGTATTAATATCATCAATATACATTATAAATAATAATGGTCCAAGGACCGAGCCTTGAGGTACTCCATACATACTCTTTATATTGTTTGAACACTTCCCATCATACTTCGTTTCCTGGGATCTATCTGATAAGTAGCTCTCAAACCATTTATATACACTACCAGTAATATTATATTTATACCTAAGTTTATTTAACAAAATCTCTCTATCGATTGTCTCAAAGGCTCGTTTAAAATCTAGGAAAACTGCCAATGTTATCTTCCCAACATCCATATCTTCTTTCCACTCAGATAATGTTTTTTGTAGTGCTGTTTCACACGAGTGATTCTTACGAAAACCTGACTGGTTACTACTTAACAAGTCTTTCTGCTCACAATATTCCATAAGTTGTTCATGAACCACTTTCTCTAGGACTTTCTCATAAATAGGTAGCATATTAATAGGTCTATGTTCTTCCCCTTTACGAGTGTTTTTTACTTTAGGCACAGGTACAATAGTGGAAGTTTTCCATTTTTCCGGAAATACTCCCTGTGTTAGTGACATATTTATAACTTCAAGTAACTCCTGTCCATATCCTCCAAAAGTCTTCTTCAAAAGTTCAGTTGAGATACCTTCTATCCCATTCTTATTTGGCAGCTTATGAATTATGTTTTTAAGCTCAATAAGGGAAATATTTCTAAATTCAAAAAATCCATCAGTTACTTCAGGTACCATTGTTGGAATAAAACTATCTTGCACAGAAGGTGACTCAATGTTTTCTACTATTTCTTCTACACTACTTACAAAATATTTATTTAACTCATTTGCACAGTCTCCTCTTTCTACTTCAATACCATTTAAGCTTAGTGATTTTACAGCGTTCTGTACTTGTCCCTTACCCACTATATTATTTATTAATTTCCATATTTTCTTTGGGTCTTGTTCACAATTATCAATTTTCTGGCTATAATATTCATATTTAGTTTCTCTTATTGATTTAGTAAATATATTTCTATTTGATCTGTACAACTTCCAATCTGCGTCCCTCATTGTTGACTTAGCTAGCTTATAACTACTATTTCTTTGCTTTTGTTTTTCTCTAAGACTGGCATCAAACCATGGGTTTGCTATAGCTATATTCTTCCATTTAACTTCCTTTATTGGATTTACTTCATTTATTGTGTCTTTCATATTTTTAACCCATCCGTCTGCTCTCTTATTTACATCTTCTCCCATTTCCCATTCTTTTTCTTCTAGCAGAGCTATCATCTTCTTAATATCATCACTACTCAGTTTACTCCTCTTGGTAACATGTTTGATACCTCTGATTTTTTTACTTTCATGCATCTTAAGATTTTTGTTTATTATTAGTGTTTCATGATCTGTTATAACATCCTCAATTGCATGAACACTTATTTCATCGTCATTAGTGATTACCAGGTCAATGATTGTTTTGGAGTTCTTACAAATTCTTGTGGGATTTTTTACTACTTGTTCAAAGCCCATAGTGTTCACAATGTCATGTAACTTCTTACTGTAAGATGTTACTCTAGCCATATCGATGTTAAAATCTCCTACTACTATCACTTTTGCATTCTTTGAATCCAACTCTACCATAATCTCTTCTATCTTATTTAAGAATACTTTATGCGAAGCATTTGGAGAGTGGTACAGCACGACCAATATACATTTTTCTTTCTTGGTAACAATATCAATACCTGTTGCCCAGAGATTTTTCAAGAGCACTATATCTAATATTTTCCTATATTTTATGTCCTCCCTAATATATAGTGCAACCCCTCCTGTATGTCTGGAGTCTGATGTTACCTGTTGAAACTTGTAACCTACTATGTACAGCTCATGCTCACATACATCATTAGTTATATGTGTCTCTGCTAAACACACAATTGTAGGCTTCTTTTCCTTCATTATTAGTTCCAGTTCGTCTTTATGCCCTAACAACCCTTGGATATTTAAATAAAGAATTTGATTTATGTCCTCTCCAATGTTTTTGTCTTTGTCAGCCAGATTCCTATCAATTTTCAATTTCTCATGTCTTAGGTTTTTGGTAGGGATCGGCTTATTTGGTAAAAATTTGGCACTTCCATATCAAAATGTTTGATTTCATTATTTACAAGTCCAATAATCATGTTGAACATGGAGCCAATTTCCTGAGTGTCCGTCTGGTTTGTCACTGTCGCGTTGGTTGTCCCGATCAGACAGGTTGGAAACTCAGCTGATGGGGGCAGGACTGCTTCCTCCTTGTTGGCTTGAATCGGCTCTGATCCAGCAACGGGCAGGACTGCTTCCTCCTTGTTGGCTTGAATCGGCTCTGATCCAGCAACGGGCAGGACTGCTTCCTCCTTGTTGGCTTGAATCGGCTCTGATCCAGCAACGGGCAGGACTGCTTCCTCCTTGTTGGCTTGAATCGGCTCTGGTCCAGCAACGGGCAGGACCGCTTCCTCCTTGTTGGTTTGAATCGGCTCTGATCCAGCAACGGGCAGGACCGCTTCCTCCTTGTTGGCTTGAATCGGCTCTGATCCAGCAACGGGCAGGACTGCTTCCTCCTTGTTGGCTTGAATCGGCTCTGATCCAGCAACGGGCAGGACTGCTTCCTCCTTGTTGGCTTGAATCGGCTCTGGTCCAGCAACGGGCAGGACCGCTTCCTCCTTGTTGGTTTGAATCGGCTCTGATCCAGCAACGGGCAGGACCGCTTCCTCCTTGTTGGCTTGAATCGGCTCTGATCCAGCAACGGGCAGGACCGCTTCCTCCTTGTTGGTTTGAATCGGCTCTGATCCAGCAACGGGCAGGACCGCTTCCTCCTTGTTGGCTTGAATCGGCTCTGATCCAGCAACAGGCAGGACCGCTTCCTCTGGAATTGGCTCTGAATCGGCAGTGAGCAGGACCGCTTCCTCCTTGTTGACTGGAATCAGCTCTGCCATAAGGTGCTCCTCGTCCTTGGTGTTTTCCTCTACTCTCAGTCCCTCTTCGGATGAAGTAATCCAGATTTTACTCTCGATGAGTTCCATTAGATATTTATTCTGCTTAGGCATATGTTTAGTTAGCGGTCTAGTGTTCTCGGGGCCATCTAGTTCTATCAGGTAGGCCTCCTTGACCTTACCTCCGATTCTAGGTTTAACCACAGATGATGGAGAGTTTGAGAGTGAGTCTGAGTCCTTGATTGATTTGGCAATGATCTCACACAGCTTCACTTTTCCTCCGTGATTTAGGTGGAGGCCATATCTGGTGTAATTTTCCTTGCTGATGTCCCTCAGGTTAATGAACTTTATGTTGTCGGTTGTGTGATGATGATGATGAATCCTACTAACAGCCATCGCGCATTCCTTCCCAACTATTTCAAATACTGCGACACCAAGTTAGTCACAGGGACATTGATTATCCCTGGGCAGGTTTCGTACAAAAAAATATTATTATTTGCCACTACCCCACCCACGGGTTATAATATAGGTAGGCCTATGTATTAATTTTAGATAGACGGGAAGGAATTTCCGGGAATTAGTGAGTTTCAATATACCAGCATTCGTCTTTTGACCGAGGAAAGCATTATTGAATAATAACTAATTTTGGTAAGAACCCAATAAAAGGGGGCAGTCCCCCTAGAGATAAGTAGGCCTATTCAGTAAACATTGCTACTTTACAATTAGTTACAATAATACATAATTATACAATACAATGAATATTACAAAATTTGAAGGTAGCAAGAATCCGAATTGGTATTCGACTGAAGGTGCATGTGTTTAATGTGTCATCATTTCGCAAGTCAATCGGTTTTGATAATAATTCTCGCCAAGCTGTCACGTGGGGCCCGCCACCTCGCTGCCCAACGCATAGACAGCGTTGGGTCGGGTTGGACTGACTGACTAGAACGACCGACTGTGGAGAAGAACACTTTGCTTCCTCGTCGATCACAAGGAGGTTATATAAAGCACTGGAGGGGCGGTGGCCTATGTTTACGGGCTGTTGCAGTGAAGCCGGTTTTGCGGCGCGCGGCCGAGCGGCGGCCATATTGGGACTGGAAGGATTTCAATGCATGCATCTTTCCCCGCCCCCTCGGCGGCCCACCGCACGTGACTTTTTCCACGATGTGTCGCTACAGTTTTCGGCGCCCGGCCTTTGGCTACTCGTGGGTATTTTTTTCGACTTTCCACCCCCACCCCTTCACCCCCTCACAACGTGTTTTATCTCGTCAAGTGTGCGATTTCGGCGCTCTCGTTTTGCGGTAAAAATTGTAAAAAATTCAAATGTTTTTTGGGGAATTTTTCGGATGCTTTTGATCGCAAGTCCATTGATTGGCGCATCTTTTTGTAAGAATTGTATGAATTTTAATGGTCCCTTTTAAAAGTTACGGGCACTTAAACTCGAAAAATTTGCGAAATTTGGATTTGACGGATCTGGTACGTTTTTAACGCGTCACATTCAAACGGCTCTGCCCGTCGAACCAAACGAGATATAACGTTCGTTTTTGTTTCGTTACCGACGCTTACCATCTGGGTAACTGGAATTTGGAAATTGTTTGGATTCGTCCGAGAACTTTCGTCAATCAAATTGTGTACATTTGGTAAAGTGCGTTTTTATAAAGCGCGTGTAACCCTTTTTTCCACATTTTTTGTTTGAAAATTTTCTCGACTTTTTCATTTTGATTAATAACCACTAATCTTGATTATTAACGAAGCGATTTTTTAATTTCGTCCCGGATGCTTAGTTATAGGCACTTTTCCATTAATTCTACACGGTTTCAGTTTTGATTTTTTTGCGTCAAGTTGGTACTTCCGAAATGGGTTTTTTTTCTTTAAGCCGATGCTGAACCCTTGCCCGTACAGGGGCATGAAAAAACATTTTCGAAAAGTCACGCCTTTACCGAATGACAGATGTTCCCGCAACGCACTTTTCACGGCGTTAAGAAAACACGCATACAAAAGTTTTGTTTTTGTATATTAAAAGGGATTTTAATATGCCATCCAACATACATTTGTAATTATTATTATTAAATGCACATTTGTCTATCCGAAAACGTTACGTTAAAAAATTAGACTTTACGGGTGTCCGAGTTCCGGTGCTTTAACGGATTTCACGCGTAGCCGTTTTTTGTCGGAATTTGTCTTTGGGAATTTTTCAAAGTCTTAAAAAAGCATGTTGGAATTTTTTCTAATTATCGTTTTCCGTTTTACCGTGTCCGAGACTATTTTTGACATATTGAATGTACCCGGACGTACCGGGCACGTACCGTCTTCGTATTTTTGTATTTTTAATTTTCAGTTTTGAACGTCCCCCAAATGTCCCGTTTTGAAATCGGACAACCCGTTTTGGTATCATTAAAAAGAGCGTTCCAATACCTTTCAGTACATGTGCAGTTTGTTGACGTCACACTTACCGGGACGTACCGGAAAGCTTTTGTACGTGCAAAATTCAACTTTTTTGTTTTTGACCACCCAAATTACGAATTTGTTATGAGTTTTTTCGGAATTTTTCGTCGGAATAACTTTTCTCTATTCTTTATTAAATATGTTTAGTTTTTAATTTATCGAAAAACCTCAAAACACGACGACGGGGGGGTGCCGTATACATTAATGTAATCTGAAGATAATCAATTTCGACACTCACATTTGTCTTTGATGGCTTATTGTGGGCGACCAATATGACTTACAGACTTCGTGTCAACTTTTTTAGAAAGCGTGATTGAATATTAAATATACGAGATCTTTAATTCACCAAAAAAGATCAACCCGGACTTTTTATACGCGCCCGTGTTACACGATACTTCACGAATAAATTGCCCAATGTTGTAGCATAGTATATCGAGTTCAAGCGTCCAGTGCCATATGGGTCAGCGATTCGAATCCAACAATTTTCAAGTTTCTTTCTTTACTCAAGTATCCACGACAGTTTTACATGGTACATGTACTTTTTGTACACTTATTCTTTTTTCTTTTTTCAAAATCACACAATTTTCAAGTTTCTTTCTTCACTCAAGTACCTACGACACCCACAATAAGCCATCAAAGACAAATGTGAGTGTCGAAATTGATTATCTTCAGATTACATCAATGTATACGGCACCCCCCCGTCGTCGTGTTTTGAGGTTTTTCGATAAATTAAAAACTAAACATATTTAATAAAGAATAGAGAAAAGTTATTCCGACGAAAAATTCCGAAAAAACTCATAACAAATTCGTAATTTGGGTGGTCAAAAACAAAAACGTTGAATTTTGCACGTACAAAAGCTTTCCGGTACGTCCCGTAAGTGTGACGTCAACAAACTGCACATGTACTGAAAGGTATTGGAACGCTCTTTTTAATGATACCAAAACGGGTTGTCCGATTTCAAAACGGGACATTTGGGGGACGTTCAAAACTGAAAATTAAAAATACAAAAATACGAAGACGGTACGTGCCCGGTACGTCCGGGTACATTCAATATGTCAAAAATAGTCTTGGACACGGTAAAACAGAAAACGATAATTAGAAAAAATTCCAACATGCTTTTTTAAGACTTTGAAAAATTCCCAAAGACAAATTCCGACAAAAAACGGCTACGCGTGAAATCCGTTAAAGCACCGTAACTCAGACACCCGTAAAGTCTAATTTTTTAACGTAACGTTTTCGGATAGGCAAATGTGCATTTAATAATACTTATTACAAATGTATGTTGGATGGCATATTAAAATCCCTTTTAATATACAAAAACAAAACTTTTGTATGCGTGTTTTCTTAACGCCGTGAAAAGTGCGTTGCGGGAACATCTGTCATTCGGTAAAGGGGTAACTTTTCGAAAATGTTTTTTCATGCCCCTGTACGGGCAAGGGTTCAGCATCGGCCTAAAGAAACAAAACCCATTTCGGAAGTACCAACTTGACGCAAAAAAATCAAAACTGAAACCGTGTAGAATTAATGGAAAAGTGCCCATAACTAAGCATCCGGGACGAAATTAAAAAATCGCTTCGTTAATAATCAAGATTAGTGGTTATTTATCAAAATTAAAAAGTCGAGAAAATTTTTAAACAAAACATGTGGAAAAAAAGTGTTACACGCGCTTTATAAAAACGCACTTTACCAAATGTACACAATTTGATTGATGAAAGTTCTCGGACGAATCTAAAAACTTTCCAAATTCCAGTTACCTAGATGGTAAGCGTCGGTAACGAAACAAAAACGAACGTTATATCTCGTTTGGTTCGACGGGCAGAGCCGTTTGAATGTGACGCGTTAAAAACGTACCAGATCCGTCAAATCCAAATTTCGCAAATTTTTCGAGTTTAAGTGCCCGTAACTTTTAAAAGGGACCATTAAAATTCATACAATTCTTACAAAAAGATGCGCCAATCAATGGACTTGCGATCAAAAGCATCCGAAAAATTCCCAAAAAAACATTTGAATTTTTTTACAATTTTTACCGCAAAACGAGAGCGCCGAAATCGCACACTTGACGAGATAAAACACGTTGTGAGGGGGTGAAGGGGTGGGGGTGGAAAGTCGAAAAAAATACCCACGAGTAGCCAAAGGCCGGGCGCCGAAAACTGTAGCGACACATCGTGGAAAAAGTCACGTGCGGGGGGCCGCCGAGGGGGCGGGGAAAGATGCATGCATTGAAATCCTTCCAGTCCCAATATGGCCGCCGCTCGGCCGCGCGCCGCAAAACTGGCTTCACTGCAACAGAGGCCAGCGCCCCTCCAGTGCTTTATATAACCTCCTTGGTCGATCACCGCAGCGACGCTGGCGACACTGGCGACGCCAATAACAACTCGTACACGAGTCATGCATTACTGGGATTGGTTTGGTTCGTCTGCGCCGCTGACTAGTGACCCAGCATGCAATACCAGACTCGACAACTAATTAATTGTTCTCAACTTGACGAGTGCGTTGATTTGAGTGAGTGCACCCGGGTCTTACGGGGCAATAATACAAGCCACGTGTTTGGAGTAGAGTGGTGTCCCCGCCTCCGTGCCACTTGTAGACGGGGTTATATCTGTCCTCGTGGTTTGACCGCGGCAGAACTATGGGACCCCACCCCACACACACACACAATTACCTGGCTTGCAACGTGATAGGCCGGTTGGTCCACCGAGACAACTTGTATGATTTGATTTGTAAATCATGACGCCATAATATTATAAATTACTATAAACAATTTTTTCAGGAATGTTTCCCCGAATGAACCGACTTCAGCCAGCGCTAAAATCAATGACCCCAAAATTAAGCTTTAGTGAAGTGTTTTGTTAATATCTTGTACAGTCAAGTGAAGTATACGATCTGTGTCAAAGCAAATACCTTGGTATACAACCGATCGGTTGTAAGGTATTTGGTCAAAGGTTTTGCTCATGTAATGAAACAATTACCAAAAGGCTGTTCATCCGGACCTAAACAATGTAAACATCGATTTCGTTCGGATGAAATCAGTCAGTATGAAATACAAATAGTCTTATTTTGTAAAAATTTAACACTTTGTATTAATTAATTTTCCTTCCTTTTTTCCAAGAATATTTGCGGCTACAAAATCTCAAAAAGTTTTTAAGTGTTGTTTTGAAGATGGAATATTATTCAACATTAAATTCTCATGCTTGTAGGCCCTATAAACCCAAACATACACGTTGAGTTAAACACTTGCGTTAGTCAAACGAAAACGTCCCACCGTTCCACGAAGCTTTGTTCAGCCACCCATGCAGCTTCGTCCCTCCCCCCGGTGTGACGTAAATTTGGCAGCGTTCGTTTCCGTGGCAGAAATCATCATTCAACATACACGCGAAAAACAACACATCACTTCCACATCGTCGTGACTTATTCAGTTTAACCAATTTTCAAAACCACTGTAGAGGGTTTTTATTACAGATTGATTATAATTTATAGTATATATTATTGTCATGTGTAAACAAAACCTTGTCACCGTCCGCTGTCCAATAGCATACAAGATGCTGCTCTCCGTAAGATCCAAACGACAAAATTTATACAAGTAACCTTTAATTTGTTGTAAGAATAGCGAAAAACAAAAAAATGCGAAAAAAACTTTCGAAAACATCGACCCGACACCTCCACCAAAATTGGAATATTTACTGTCTGAAGGCGTCAATCAAATCCTATCCTTTCTAGTTAATCCTCCTTGATCTGTTCTCGAACAGTATTTTACTTGATTATCTGATAACTAGAGTAGCTAGATGCCCACTTCATGGATCATGAGACACACGAATACCTACACCCCATATAAACAAAACTATAAATATTCATATAATCGCAAGCACTTGTTAAGAGCGAAGGACACCTCTACGTCAAAAACCGCAGAAAATTTTCATTTTTTAATTATATCTCAAGATTGAAACAAAACAGAATGAATGATAAATGTATCCAACATTATAACCAGTATGACTAAGATACTTATTTCCTTAGTAAATAATTATAATTATCACAGTCATAATAATAATAATTTTTGTAGGAATACCCGTTCTAGGGTGCACACCAGCTTTACCTGATATGCCCCTCTTCAGGTTACTAACTAGGTTATTAGGGTGTTGGATAGTTGGGAAGGAATGTCCGAGGGCTGATAGTATGACTCAATCCCAGCATTCGCTTTTACGACTGAGGAAAACCTCGGAAAAAACCTTCAGTCAGGACTGCCGGTGGCCGGAATCGAACCGGCGACCTCCCGAATTATAGTCTCGCGTCTTACCGCTGAGCCACCTCTATCGGTCACAGTCATACTGATTATAACGTTAAATACATTTATCATTCAGTGTGTTGGGCTCACTAAACCACAGCGCTATGATTTCTCATATTTTCGATTTTGTGTTTCAATCTTGAGACATAATTAAAAAATGAACATTTTCTGCGGTTTTTGACGTAGAGGTATCCTTCGCTCTTAACAGTTCGTTTTTGGCTGTTTTGACGCTGTGAGTGAATGAAATACATAAACACGTGCTTTTAATTTGATGCGATCGCCGACTAGAGTCATAGACGCTTGAACTCATAGACACGGGTCCCCACGTGGTACGTTTTATGCACGTGCATGGTGGTAATATAATTTACCTACGATCTTTTTTATTTGAACGATTCGATATCCCAATTCGCCAACTGCATCTGTGTGGTTCTAAAATACTAACGTAAAAACTATGATTCTACAAACGAATAGTGTTATAATCTGTACTTTGAATGATTCTGTTGTATCTAGGCTATAATAATGTATGTATAGTTCCAATCCAAACGTCATTGGTCAATTGTAAATGTGAAACACCTACTCGAAAGACTTTATTAATTGGTGCTTTAATGAATAGAAGATTGATATGAATTGCATGCAAATAACCATGCACGCAGCCCTTTGTGTGGTCGCTCGTTTGAGTCATGGCATGGCCACGTTGGAAGGGGGTTGGCTTAATAACGTTTCACAGGATTAGCGAATTATATCATGGATATGGTTGGTGCGTGCATGTGTATGCTATCGATCCCGGGGTTAATTCGGGGTGAATCTCTGTGCATCTGGGGCCCAGCAGAGTATCAGAAGCTCAACCACGCAACTGTTTGACCCAGGTTCGCGTTATCTCATTAGTAAAACATAACGCACTCGTTCAATGTTGTTGATTGCCTGCATGGTACGTTATTATGCCGTAAGGACGGACCTAACGTAATTCGATTACGTTGAAACGAATGTTTTCACATAGCAATAGTGACGTCATTGTACGTGAGAATGTAAAGACCAATGTGTGAACAAACAAGAAATGAAATATATCCCATTGTCCCCGGAACTATACAACACATTCATACTTTATCAACTTTTAAGACTTATTTATTTTCTATCTACTATACAGCGAATCCGATCCATTACTTCAGTGGTGATAATAACATACACGACTTCTGTTTTCCCTGTAAGGCCCAGGATCATAATATCCCCACTCCCGCCACAACCCCCACGCTAGGTGCTCGGGGTTGCCACCAGGAGCGTTGCAATCGCCAGCCGTTCTTTTCACATGCGTATTTCTTGGCTCAATGCATTCTGCTGGTGGCAAGGAACTTAGATTTTCATTGTTGTATTATTGTTATTATTCATCAATGGCGCTGAAAGGAAATTGCTTGTCAGCGCTATCTATGTTAGTTTTGAGTCCTCTATAAATATTTCTATAAATAAATATTGTAACCACAATATGTGTTTGTGTTCTGTCAAACGAATTTTCACCGCAATTAATTGTTTTTATCATAATATTGTAATTGTGCAGAATAATTTTGTTCACAGAAAGGAGTTTCGTTCCATTTTGTGCGCTTACACAGCCAGAATTTGAATTTTGCTACCAATATTCTAATCATGACAAGAAAACGCGTTCATATTGATACAAAATTCTGCTTATTTTTGTATTAAACGTTGTCAAAACACAAAATAAGCCAACCAGACAACTTCCTTGTCGAAGTCTAGAGTTTGTCGATGATTAAAGCCAATGACCTCAAATGTTATACAACAAAAATTAAAACATTTGATGAATTAGTTTTTTGGTTTGTCCATACTAGGAAACAATATTAACTCATAAGGGAAACCTGGACCTATACGCTCTCAAAGTTGGATGGCCATTTATTGTGAAGCAGCTACGGCTATAGATACGATGTTTGTTCTATTGCTCTGTATTTTCATCCCTAACGTCGAATGCTTCATTGTGTTTAATATTGGAAACTAATTGGACGTTTTCCGTTGGGTAGAAGTTAGCTCTGTGTCCACAGCATTCAGCTTTAGCACGATCCAGTCAACATGTCAACATACACAAAACAATATTGGGGGAGTTGCGAATATAATTAATGCGCTCTGGACAGTCACGTCGTGTAACATCCGCCATCGCAGCCCTGTGGTCGCGGGGGGGGGGTTATCAGGGGCCCAATTGCTCCCGATGAGATCGACGCATTTTGTTTCTTCTAAACACTGATTGATTCTGCAAATAATTTACGTATGTAAAGTAAATGTAAAGTATGTGTGTAAACTTGTAAAGTAAATTATTCTCCTATAGTCCTCTTATCAAATTACAATTCGTAAATATTTAGATTGTAGCCTATTAAAAGACGATAATTTATAATTTCCTCGAAAATGTTACAAATTTATTGTGGATCAACGTTTTGTGATTTGTAATTACAAATGGCTTGAAAAGCAGGACACGTTTCGCAAATCATAAAAAGCATAAAGGGAAAATTTAATTTATATACGTCACGTACACAAGAAAAAATATTGGCCCCAAGTGTATTATGCAAGAAAACCCCTTGGCTTTTGAAGTAAGATTATTCAAACAATATGAGTCTATATCTGAAAATCCCTTTAAAATATTGCCATCGAAGAAACAGCAGTAATACCCCGGTAACATAGCAATTTTACCCGGAATTAATTGGTACAGAATTTTTTTTATCAGAAGTTGTTTGCTATATATACCTACATATGCCGAAGAAAGTTTACCGCCGTCCGACCCCCCTAATTAACGTTATTAATTAAAATGCTTTAATTAATTAATGCTTATATAATCGTTATTTTCAAAGATTTGTCTGATATTGTATATAAAATACATTAAGTAAAGCCTTTTGTAATAAGAAGAACATTGAAAACCTGTGTATAGATATTTCGGCAAGCATTAATGAATTAATATCAATATAATAACATTTTTAATAAAATGGTTCCCGTGTAGAATTCGTATAATTAAATATATGGTTAATAGTTGTAAATACATAAGTAGTAACATATGAAACTACTGTAGAAAGTTTACCGAAATAAAAGTAATATTCGTATGATATCTCAGCATAATTAATTATACATTAATTACCGATGTTTAAAAGGAATACATATTTGAATGTATGCATTATGGGTATCAAAAGAAAGCTGCCGATACGTGGGTTTTAATATCGGTATCTCTAGGTGAAGTAAAAAAAAAAAAAATCCTAGGGGGGGAATGCAGATGTTTCGTTAAACGTATCAATCGAAAGATATTAATACGTCGTTTTTAGGAAAAGTACTTCTACAGGGCGATAAAAGAAAATGTACCCTAGTACTTGGCTAATATATTGTAGAGGGGGGGGGGGGTTAAGTAAAAGAGCGCCTTGTAAACTCAATTTTAATGTTTACCCAATTTAATTGATGTGACTTCATAGATATGAGGTTCGATTACTCCGATACAAAAGACCCGCCACGGCCTGGGTTAGAATAAGCCCAGAGTGACCCTGCTGGTCGGAAGAGGTGACGAAAGGAGACCCAGTGATATTCCCTCACCCCCACTATCCCATTGGTGATTTATCTCCCACTTGTCCCTGCCCTCCCTTGCTGGACTCCCTTTATGACGATTGACCACCTCGCGATGTAGATGGATCTGATTCGGAAGACGTCATATGACCTAAGGGGTCGAGTACGTCGTTAAACACCGCCAATAATATAATCCGATACAAAATTCTAGACCCGTCTACCAAGATTCACTTTGCAGTGATCCACTATGCAATGATGGTAGAATTCTCATGGTTAGCTGACTCTTCGTGCGGCATCATCTTGTGCTTGTATAGTACTGTTATGAATTATGATAGGTTATTGTCTTGACCCGATGTAGGAAGCTTAGTGAATCTTGATTTGTTAATTACACACCAATAATATGGCCACTTGATTGGGTTGGTGAGAAAAGTTTGTTTGCTGCTCAAGCAAAAACAACAAGCAAACAGTCATGTTTGGCTCAACTGGATTGTAGTGCGTTTATTACCATGCCACTCCGTTTAAAATGAATTGTTTTTTATTTTGCTATTGTTGATAGCCCATTATAGTCGCCATCAACTACTACAGTGGTATTTTAGTATTTGCTTTTGATGTACTAAGCATGCATATTGCATAGCAGCTCTTCATAAGATTTGTCTCTAGACCAAAGTATAAAAGATGCAGTCAATCCCTCCATAAAATACAAAGCAATTGTTATTTATTTTTTCATATTCCAAATTCTCGTATTCATATTCATATTCGTGTTCATAATCGGGGTCGGGATGGATCGTTACCGTACATTTTCTCATGCTAAATCATTACGACATTAAGATTGTATTGTGAACAGCGCCATAAGAACCATGTAGGTTTACTCTTCTATGATTTCTTAATTGCGATTGCAATCTCGATACCGACAATTGCGGTTGAGGCTTTATATTCCAAACAGTATGCACAAGAGAAGAATTTTGATCTTGCCTTGGAACACTCAAATAGTAAAATAATCTGAAGGTAGTGAAATCACTATTCTGTTGTTGAAGTGTGTCAGTGATATACTTGTTCGTTTAGCTAAATTTGAGTTTATTTCACATCGGGTCTATTTGACTATATTTTGAAATGTTATATATGTCTGGTATTTTAAAACATACGAAACAAGTTAGTTATTGCTAGAATTTGATGTATATAGGTACATAAAAAGTAAGTAAGCTCTGGTATTCAAATAAGTACCCGTACGGCGCTGCGAAAGCGCCGTTTTTATTTACCCCCCCACCATCAACCGCCCTCCTCCCCAATATATAAACCAAGCACTAGGGTACATTTTTTTAATCACCCTGTTAAAGTACTTTTCCTAAAAGCAAGGTATTAGCTTTATTTGATACGTTTGACGAAATACCTGCATCCCCCCAACCCCCCCAAAACGAAAATGTAGTTTTTTTGTTTTACTTCACCCGGAGATACCGACATTAAAACCTACGTATCGGCAGCTTTCTTTTGATACCCATTATGCATACATTCAAATATGTGTTCCTTTTAAACAATCGGTAATTAATGTATTAATTAATTATGCTGATTTATCATACGAATATTACTTTTATTTCGGTAAACTTTCTACTGTAGTTACATATGTTATTACTTATGTATTTACGACTATCAACAATATATTCCATTATACCAATTATACACGGGAACCATTTTATTAAAAATGTTATTATATTGATATTAATTAATTAATGCTTGCCGAAATATCTTTATACAGGTTTTCAATGTTATTCTTATTACAAAAGTCCTTACTTAATTTATTTAATATACAATATCAGAAAAATCTTTGAAAATAACGATTATATAAGCATTAATTAATTTTAGCAATTAAATTAATAACGTTAATTAGGGGGGTCGGACGGCGGTAAACTTTCTTCAGTGTATGAAGGTATATATAGCAAACAACTTCTGATAAAAAAAATTCTGTACCAATTAATTCCGGGTTAAGCCTATTTCAGCTTCTATATTACCGGGGTATAATTCGATGCTCTCCCCGGCCGTGACATTTGAAAAACGTTCTGTCGACGCCTCGAGGGTCTAAACTAGTGTACCGATGTTTTTCTGGACTACAGCACGTCTACATCATTGAAATATTCATTCACGCTACAATAGTTCAACTAATCATGTGGAATAACATTCCGCGTTATTAAATTCTGTATGATGTATAGAATGTGTACAACTGTACAAACTGACCAAACCAAATTAGAGCCGAAACGTGGTTCTTTCATCGTTGGTGTAATCCAAATAGCAAGCTCGGGTGTACGTGAAATGTGTCCGCTGCAACACACGCGCCGATCAGTTAGCTATTGGCCTGAATTCAGTGCGATGTGCGCAGTGGGCGTACGGAAATGTGCAACGCTATCATTCATGCATGGCGAATCAAAGGGGAGACGCTTTCATGCAAATGATACAAAACCACAGCGAAATTTTACTGTCCACAAGAATGCATTTAATTTTCAATAACAATTACCGATAATGGTGTTTGTATCATTTACAGGTGGCTTGATTTCTATGCGGAGCTCATGGGTACTAAATGAATGCGCGAGGGTCGTCATTCTAATCATCATCATCATCATCATCGTCGTCATCAGTGGCATCGTCATCTTTACCACAACACTATGAAAATGTTCCATAGAATGTTTTCTGGGATAAATATTTACAAAAATGTGTACGTCAATCATCTTTGTGATGTGGACGTACGGTTTATTGTACCGAACGTATTATTTTATAGATAAAACAATATTGCAAACGTTCGGCATAATCATGATACTCGAGAATTCTATTCTGGTTTTCAACAATATGGCGATCTTAGAATGAGTCAAATCTTATAAAATATTGACGATGATGATCACCTCACACGACAGGCAGAGCTACCTTGCATCAATCTTACCCTGGACCCAGATGGGGATATTATTTTAAATTACATGGTTGACCGCGGTATCCCTGGTACCTCAAGTGGTGAGAGAATCGTACAAAGCACTGGAGGTTCTGGGTTCGAACGAAGCCCAATATAAGAGCAAACCCCACTGAAGTCGGTTATGTAACTGAGTGGATATAGTCTCTAAATACGAATGTATTTATTTATTTTATTTGTTTGTGATGTTATAGCAATATCTGGTACTTGTATGAGACTATTACCCGTATGGCTATATACATCATATTCATACATTCTTGATGCTTGAATAGTATTATAAAAGTATGTGCGTGTGCGTGTGCGTGTGCGTGTGCGTGTGCGTGTGCGTGTGCGTGTGCGTGTGCGTGTGCGTGTGCGTGTGCGTGTGCGTGTGCGTGTGGTTGTGGTTGTGCGTGTGGTTGTGCGTGTGCGTGTGCGTGTGCGTGTGCGTGTGCGTGTGCGTGTGCGTGTGCGTGTGGTTGTGCGTGTGCGTGTGCGTGTGCGTGTGCGTGTGCGTGTGCGTGTGCGTGTGCGTGTGCGTGTGCGTGTGCGTGTGCGTGTGCGTGTGCGTGTGCGTGTGCGTGTGCGTGTGGTTGTGGTTGTGCGTGTGGTTGTGCGTGTGCGTGTGCGTGTGCGTGTGCGTGTGCGTGTGCGTGTGGTTGTGCGTGTGCGTGTGCGTGTGCGTGTGCGTGTGCGTGTGCGTGTGCGTGTGCGTGTGAGTGTGCGTGTGCGTGTGCGTGTGCGTGTGCGTGTGCGTGTGCGTGTGCGTGTGCGTGTGCGTGTGCGTGTGCGTGTGCGTGTGCGTGTGCGTGTGCGTGTGCGTGTGCGTGTGCGTGTGCGTGTGCGTGTGCGTGTGCGTGTGCGTGTGCGTGTGCGTGTGCGTGTGCGTGTGCGTGTGCGTGTGCGTGTGCGTGTGCGTGTGCGTGTGCGTGTGCGTGTGCGTGTGCGTGTGCGTGTGCGTGTGCGTGTGCGTGTGCGTGTGCGTGTGCGTGTGCGTGTGCGTGTGCGTGTGCGTGTGCGTGTGCGTGTGCGTGTGCGTGTGCGTGTGCGTGTGCGTGTGCGTGTGCGTGTGCGTGTGCGTGTGCGTGTGCGTGTGCGTGTGCGTGTGCGTGTGCGTGTGCGTGTGCGTGTGCGTGTGCGTGTGCGTGTGCGTGTGCGTGTGCGTGTGCGTGTGCGTGTGCGTGTGCGTGTGCGTGTGCGTGTGCGTGTGCGTGTGCGTGTGCGTGTGCGTGTGCGTGTGCGTGTGCGTGTGCGTGTGCGTGTGCGTGTGCGTGTGCGTGTGCGTGTGCGTGTGCGTGTGCGTGTGCGTGTGCGTGTGCGTGTGCGTGTGCGTGTGCGTGTGCGTGTGCGTGTGGTTGTGCGTGTGCGTGTGCGTGTAGATATGCCTATCCGCACCAGTTGCCGTAACGGGATATTTCATGCCTGTCTTTTCAATGCTACGTTGTCACATTACTGAATGTTGTGTACAAGTTTCTTTAGTGTTTAGAATTAAATTAAATGCATTGTGCGTATAGAAAGGGCTGTAATTTGTAAAGGAAGGTCCTAATTTGATCAGCATCCGTTGTTCGCCGCCTTGTGTTATACAGTTACGTCTCTGACTCCGCCGGCAGATTTTCATACTGTTCTTTCCTACAATCACGTCCTCTTTTCTTCCGCCCTGCACAGATTATCTCATTCTCTCGAGCCTGTACAGTGGCGGACTGGCCATGTACTTCGTGTATCTTTCAGCCAGTTTCAGCACTACATGGAGGATGACCGCATTACTTTGTTTACATTTATTTTCGTTTAGTAATTTCTGGTTGATAATGATAAATATTGAATGATTATACACAGTGGCGTAGCGGAAGGCCCCGCAAACCCCGCAAGGCGGGGGGGCCCCCGATGATATAGATCGTATATTATGAAAATTTCAAATAAGACAACAAATCAATTAAAATGTATTTTAAATAAAATTTCAAAATTCGCGCCCTCCGGAAGTACGGAAAATGTTGTATCAGCCAGGAAATCAGTAACAGGTCTCAAGAATATTCACACAACTGTCAATTTGCATATCATATTCATTATAAAGAAGACAAGACACCATTGAATACTCTAGACAACCAACAATTCCTTTTTTTGACAGCGAAATATTTAGACGCTATAGCGAGCCAAGTCATAAACGAATGGCTGCATCTAAAAGGGTGATTGTGAGGGGATCGGTAGTGGGTTGCCATTTGACATTTGGTCTGTGTTGGTTTGTATGCGAAATACGTGCTTATGAATAAAATTAATATTTAGTTCCAACATGTTGAATCATTGAATGGTCTGTCTTTAACCACTATGGGCGGTGTGCTCCCTTAATTACACGATGCAATAAATATGACAGCAATGACTGTAAAGTGTAAACATTCGAGGACGGGACTGGGCCAGTCTTGCTCTCAAAATCTAAATTTTTGGGATCGTTCACGATTTTATACCGGATGTATGGGTTAGCGAAATGCACTTGTGTTGTAAAACTTACAGTCTGATGTCACCGACAATGCCAATGAACCTTAAATTTTACCCTTACCCCCACCAACAATAAACTTTGTTTTGTAGCTAGTTTCCACCCTTTACACAAAATTATTTCAGAGGTCAGTTTTCTCTCGGACTCCCTCACTGATAGAGGCATATCTCAGCGTGGGAGTGAGACTGTAGGCGATACGATTAATAAAGTGGTGTCAAATATGGTGCTGGATCGGATGTGTTGATAACAGTGCGCAAAGTTTACATTCTTATTGTGAATTGAGTGAAATCGAAAGTAGTTTTGTGAATGTGTTGAATGTTCTCTTCTGTGTGGAGTCACGAAGTATTATGTTAGTGTTTCTTTTTTATTATTCTGTTACTATGTTATTTGTTAATATATATATATATTATTAACAATGAGTGGTAGAACTTATAAAAGTGCCCGTGACTGCAGCGGGTGCCGAAAGATCTTTTTCTAAATTAAAATTAATTAAAAACTATTTGCGAAGCTCAATGAGTGAGAATCGACTCAGTGGTTTGGCATTGCTCAGTATCGAGGGTGAAAGAACACGAAAGTTAAACATAGATACATTGTTCGACGAGTTCGCGGACGCTAACGCACGCCGAAAAGCTCGATTTGCCAGACAATAATACACTAAAAGCCTAAACGGCTAGGAAACGTTCCAGAATTGCAGTTGGAGGATCAAAACGTAGGTTATTTGATTTATTAATACTTAAAACTTATCATAATTGTTGTAGTTGTTGTTGATATAATTATATGTTATTATGGTTTTAGTAGATAAATGTATACATTATTACGTCGCGTGGAAGTGGTGGATATGGGGGGGGGGGGGTAGGGGTTGAAAATAAGATCAAACGTTAATATGTTGCCATGTATGCTGTGAATTGTAACTCGACATGACGAAAAAACAAATTGACGCACACAAACTACAATGTTTTGGTATTAT